>PVKH010005772.1:0-21935 GCA_004027955.1 Chaetophractus vellerosus | reverse complement strand
TCTCGGCGCGTCACCGCAGCGGGGGGGAGGGGAGATATGTAATAAAATAAATAAATCTTAAAAAAAAAAAATTCTTAATCTGGGTTTGAGGATAATTTTCATGTGGCCCATAGATCCTCCCATACCTACTTTTGTGATTGTGTGTTTTTTTTCTGGAACAGAGACTTCAGCTTTCTCAGATTGTCAAATGAGTCCATGACTCAAAACAATTTAGAGCAAATAGAAGACACCTCTTACAGGGTATCTGCTCAATTCACAAGGACTCCTTTTTTGGGGATACTAATCTAGACACTTAAGGAATTGCCCTGTAATAGCCAAAGTTGTACAATCTGATCTTGCCTCAGTAGTCATAACTGAATGAAGCTGGCAAAGACAACTGACTCAAGTTGGCCCAGTCAGATTCTCATTCATGAGGATGTGTAGATTTAAATTAAGAAACATGACAGCTAAGGGTTATTAGGAATTAATTTATTTTAATAGTAGAATTCTATAGGTCATGAGTTCCCAATTCTGAGGTAGCTGTCTCTACTTTGATTCCTACCCTTCACAATGCTGGACTGTCAAATCTTTCTTGAATTCTATAAGATATCCCAGTATCCTTGCAATAATCTTTCTTAGGTTTTTTTGGGATGACTAGCCAGAGTTGATTTCTTTTACTTGTAACCAAAACTAACTCTATCTCAAACATTGCAATGAAGCATTTAGAAAATATTGAAGTAATTGCACAAGGCATGACAATATCTAAAAATTATTTCAGAAACATCAGCCTTATCTTCGAATTTTTTCTCTATCCTCAATCCTCAGCATCAAATCAACACTATCTTTTATCTATTTTTACCTGCACATTGTGTCTAGTATCCATTACCATTGTAGCTATCTTGGGTCAAGTCCAAATCATTTCTCTCCTAGACCACTGCAATGAGCTTTTAAATGATCCCCTCACCCCCCAGGCACTAATCCATTCTCCATGTTGCTGGCAAATATCTTTCTCCCCCTGTTTAATATCATATGCCTCAGCTTAAAAATCTTAGTCCAATCTTTTCTAACAAAAAGGCTAAACTCTCCAGTCCAATAGGCAAAGCTTTTCCAACTCTGGACACAATCGACTTTTACAACATTATCTTCCATCATTCTTTCTAATGGATAATACTCTCAAAGTCACTGACTTCATTTCTGATCAGATCATGTACTTCCATAACTCCAGGTCTGTACCCATGTTACTCCTTATGTTTGCCATGGCCTTTCTCTTCTTGCTTAGGTCATCCCACATAGGCATCATTTAATGTTGTCCTTCCCTGGTCCATCCAGGCAAAATCATTCACTTCATCCTCTGCAGTCTCCCAGCAGTAGCTCTTATGACAGTCTAATACATTATAATGATATGCTCACCTCTGCCTCCCCCCTCTCCCCTATAAGCTGCTCCAGGACATGTCTCAGTTATCTTTATATTTAGGATCTAAACCAATGCCTTACAGAAGTGGGTACATGATAATGTTTAAACATTAATGATAAATGTTTAGCATGCAGAAGGAATTGAGGAATGTAGGAATTGATGAAGGTGATAAAGAAGACATATGTGAAGGAGGTATAGAGAGGAGCTGGTTATGTATCATGGCTAATCTCAAAACATTTCAAATAGGAAGGAGTGGTCAACAGAGTCCAATTCTGGAGAGATGTCAAGGAAGGGACCAAGGGTGGGAAAAAACTCACTGACTTCAAAGACAGGGAAGTGATTGATATGATATATTGATAAAAGGGAGGAGAGAAGTTGGAAATATCAGACTGCATGTATGTGAGGAGGTGGGAAAGAAGCAGAGCAGGAGAAATGGTTTCTGAGAAGTAGAGAAATGATATGAGGTTGACCAGAGGAATGGCCAAGCCAGTGAGAGAGAGAAGGGAATCAGAAGTTCCTAGAGTAGAAGACAGAAGTTAGAGGAGTTAGCATTGTCAAGAAAGAGAGAAACCTCTTCTTTGAAATAGAAAATGGGTGTGGAAACAATGATTATTTTCAAAGAAAAATGGGATACTTTAAATTTAAGAAATGAATAAATAGAACTATGGTCCTCAGGGTTATCCATTATCACAGCAGTACACTGCCTCTATCAAGAACTCTCCCCCAAGCAAAGTTCATCTGATATAGAGTCAAGACAAGACAAGCTATAACTTTGTAAAGGGGAGACATTAAGGACATAAAGACAGTAAAGATCACTTGAATTGTATCTGTTTCACGTCAAGGGCACCCTTATAATCACATTTAGTTACACATGGATGAGTTGTGGAAACAGCTGGGTGGATCTTAATTTAATTTAACTAATTGATTTATTGGTTTCATTAATTGCTGTCAAAGGATACAAATACTGTCCGCAAGGGCCACAGTTTAGTTGGTCATCACTACAGCTTTTAGAAAAGTAATTGGATTTCTTGGTTTAGCCCTTGAGGTGAGCTATTAAGGAGTTAGCAGGATTTAACAATAGAGTGCCATGTAAAATAAAGATAGAGAACTACCTATTGATATAAAAAGTTTCTCTTTCCTCCTCATTTTCCTCAGTGACAAGGTCTATTTCCAATTGTCTGTTTTTAGTCCTTTTTATCAGAATAAATAATATTCATTTCTTCCCCCAAACACTCTCATCCTTTTCTTTGAAATTCATCTTTCATTTTTAACCTTGGCACCTCTCTAATTATCAAAATGTCATCAAGTCTTCTTCAGCTATAAATGGGATATGAACCAATAAATAATTGATAGATTGTTAACTCAGAGTCTTTAACTGACTATCTTTGTTTTTCCCTGTTAAGTTGTAGTATCTAGATGTAATGCTAAAGGCTTGAGTTATAGCTATTTCTCTCTTTTAAAGTGAAAAATGATAACTGCTTGATTGAAAAAAAAAGTATGGAACCGAAAATAAAAATAATTCAGAATCCCAGAGAAGCACTATTTCTATTTTGATGTATTACCTTTTTATCTTTATCCTGTGTGTATAGATACGGCTGAATCTTGATGGGAGAAAGCTACGAGAAAAACCTTCAATACTGCTTTACTATGTAAAACGCCAACATGTAAGCAACCCTTTTGACCATGAAACAGACTCAGGGAGAAAACTCTTCTTTCCTTCTTTTCCTTCTTTCCTAGATACTGGCATCTCGAGGTCTCTAAAGAACCAGTACCAGTGCCCAGGAAACGTTAGTGGTGCCAGACAGGCTGCCTGATGCACCCTGAAGGACGTGAGCACCACTACATGAGGATCTATAAGGTGAGGCAAAGCAGAGAGAGAGAGAGACCCTGGTCCCAGAAGTGTAGCAGCAGTTCTAGGGAAGTTGCTTTCTCTGAGCAACTTGGGAGGCATTGCCTGGTGATGCTTTTAGAAATATTTGGTAGAAGGATGGGTGTTTTGAAGGTGCTGTGGTCCAACATTCACGTAAATAAAATGAACCAATGAAATTTGAAGTGTGGCCATTGATATGAACTCATTAATCTGTAAATACTGTCAGATCCTGGGGAAATTCTAATGTTAAAATATTCTCAGACTTCAAGAACACCGAGGATTTGTGCCCCATTTCACAATGTATGTTCTCCATTCTCTTTATTCTTTCTATAATTAAAGTATGCATATTCCCAATACAAAATGCAGATTTCCTTTCAATATTTACATTTTGATACCCAGATTATTTTAAGACCCCATTTCTTCTGAGAGCATGTATAAAATTATCTTCCACTGGCAGGATGAATGCAACAATGTGCTTAGTGATTATCGTAGGAATAAAAAGGCTGAAGACATGGGGACAATCTCATTATACCAATGTCAACTCACAGTCTAGAAGAAAATTTTTACAAGAGAAACGCTGATGTCCAAAGTACTGCTATTACCAGAAATTAGCATTATCAATTTAAATTTGTAGTTCATAACCCTTCTATTTAGTGTGTGATTCAACATTGCCTCCCATGACACTTTACTCTAGTAATTTCATTACAGGTATACTCTGGTGCTTTTGCTATTAAACTGTGTTCTTGTTATAATATTAGGGCTCTTGAAATACTACAGTTAAGTCTCTACAAAATAATAATAGCAATATTATCTTAATTTCCTATAAAAAGCCTGCTTGTAGTTTGCTTGTCATTTGTATTGAATTATAAAACAATTTTGAATTACATGATTTCTTATGACCTTTAATGTGCTTGTAGCTTTTATGAATGTGTTTTGGTTTTAACTGTATACCTAAAATTTAAATATAGTAACTGCAGGTGATATGCCTTACTTAATGAACCAAAAGATTTCTAGGTGCTCAACTGTAGTCCAGAGAATCAGAAGGCATTAAAAAGTACCTCAACTTTTTCCAGCTAGTGGACTTCCTTGTTATTATCACGGTCAATATCATCTTGTCAGCTGCAAGCCTTTTTACACAAGACTCGTTAAGCATCTCTGGCACAAATGTGAGTGAGTTGGAGTCTTGAGTGCCTGTGCAATTACCAGGACTCTCTGGGGCAACTGGTACCTTCAATAATAATTCTGAAAATTGACTCATGGACACTTAGAACTGGAAGGGCCCATAGAAAGTGTCCAATAGAGCCTGACTCCCTCAATCAGAACCTGCTTCTAGCCACAAAACAGATCTGGTACTACTCGTGGTACTGCATGCAGCTTTGCTTTTTTATTTCCTCTATCTGCTCAGAATCCAGAGCTATGGCAGCAGTCCAAATATCTATCCCTATGATGCCTCCAAATTCAGTTTCATGTCTATTAAATTGAAAGCTGGCACATGTGCAGTGTGGCTCTTTTTATTTAACATGAGAGTTAGCGCCATCAGAAGAAAGACTCAAATAACCCAGAGTCACTGCAGAAAAAACCAAGACTGCACTGTTCCAAGGAGCAGCTGCTCACAAAGCCATAACCTTCCCTGGAAAGTGGGAAACAGTTAGTGAACTGGGGATCAATAAAAGATAACAAAGGGAAAGTAGATGTGGCTCAAGTGATTGGGTTTCCACCTACCACATGGGAGGTCCCAGGTTCGGTTCCGAGTGCATCCTTGAGCATGCAAGCTGGTGCGACCGGCAGGTGCTGAAAGCTGATGCACAAGATGAAGCAACAAAGAGACAAAGAGGAAAGGCAATGAGAGACACAACAAACCAGGGAGCTGAGGTGGCTCAAGCAATTGAGCACCTCTCTCCCACATGGAAGGTCCTGGGTTCGGTTCCCAATGCCTCCTAAAGAGAGGATGAGCAGACACAGAGAGCACACAACAAATGGACACAAATAGAAGACAGTAACCTCAAACAACAAGGGGGAGGGATGAATAAATAAATAAAATAAATCTTAAAAGGGAAAAAAAAAAAGATAAGGCATGAATTGTCCCCAAAATGAGGACTCTATATCCTGCTTATTCTTCAAAACCCAGTTTATTTCATCCTCCTCATTAAATAATATTAACAAATATTAAGTCCCCTGCTTCCCAAGCACTTTGTATATATCTCCACTGTAGTTATTGAAGAGGCTATCTCCCAGTGAGATTATTTAGTTTATTGAGGGAAGTGACTCTACCTTATCATTTTTGTGTCTTCTGTACCTAGAATAGAGTAGATGTTTGATAAATGTCCAAATGTAGAAGAAAATGTCAAAGAAAAACATGGAGAAGATAGAATGTCCTGTTTATTGAACATCAGAGAGCATCAGAAAATGAATGTAAAAATATCCGAACTCCCCCCTCCCCTTTCTATGACCATAAAGGGCCTATGAATATAGTCACATGATCTTAACCAGCATAGTAAATTTATTTCTGAAAACGAGGCAAGTGTACGTTACTTCTGCACCTCTGATAGCTCAGGCCAATGTTATTTAAATTGTTTATTATTTGTTCAGATAATTCGCAATGCCACATGTCCTCCAACAACGTTAAGCAATTGTGTACCGGCAATGCATGTGAGATTACAGAAAAGTGCCAACATTTATCTTTGTACATACTCTAGCCAGAACACAAACATGTCATGATAAATCATTATACTAATGTCATTTAAAAAAAAAAAACCAGATTGACTTCAAGAGCTATCGTCTGTGGTATTTTGCTGCTGTTTTCCTCTGTTCCGCTCTCTGTACTGTAGTCTTCACAAAAGAACACTAGAGGGATCAGCTTCCTATTTTTCCAGAGTCCTTTGTGTCAACCAAGCCAAGTACAATTATGGATCTTCCAAGAAGGAAAAAATAATGTTGGCAATAGGGAGTTACCGCCCAGAACCACAGAAAAAGCTGCAAATGTAACCAAAATGGCTTTCTCAGCCTTTATAAATCCAGAAACTTACGTGGCATTTTCTATGGCTAGAGGCAGCACTTGGGGAAATTACCTTTTGAAAACTGGTTAGAGGTCTATCAGAGCTTTGAAAAGAACCTGAAACCTGGGGAGGGATTGAAGGAATAAATAAGCAGACTCGTTGTTAAATAAGCCTGCCAAGATTTTTTACTTCCAAGGGACAAAATCAAGTAAATGTCAAATTTTCCCCAGCTGGTAAGCACATTCAGATTTCAGACTTAAAACCCCCAAAAAGGAGTAGGTCTGACAGTGAGAAAATAAGAAAAACATGAATTGTTTCTTTTCAAAATAGGATAAATAGTTCCGTCTTCCTTAGTCTGGGCTTTTTCCTCTTCACTTTGTCTAAGCCATGGCCATAAATAAAGATATAAATGGGTGAAACTGTATAATTTTGGTGTTGATGGACAGATAAGAGGGAACTAATCAAGCTTGTGATCCAAGTCTGTCAGAATTAACAAGGTAAATTGAATCGAATAAAATTAAGGGGAAAACTCTTGTCTATAGTGTCAGACAACACTGCAGCTTTAATTTGTCGATTGCAGAAAGACCTTGTCAGCTCCTAAGCTGATTCGGTTTAGTGAATTACAGCACTTGCTGATCTTCTCATCTCCTTGTTCCCTGTGGTCTGTCCTAATTAAAATAAAAATTGTACTGCTCTAATAATTTTGATCAGGCCATTTCTCTTCTTAAAACCTTGCAGCGGCTTTTAATTGCACTAAAACCTGGAATTCAATTTAAAATCGATATTGGGTCTCTATCAAATATTCTTGTGTCTCCGACCCAACTGCTGGCCTTCCTGCCTTATGCAGCCAGAGATGTCACTCCAGGCAGGCAATCTGCTTGATTCCAATAACTTCCTGACATGATCCCCCCCTTTTCTTGTTTGCACCTTTTTCTTCTCCAACAAATAAACACTCAGCCAGAGCACTGCTGCAATGGCCTATTTTTGTTGGCCATGCAGAGGTTGTCATTTATAAGATTTGATATGCAATATATCTTGTTGTCATCTTTCTTCTGAAATCACAAACTGTGGTTTTTGACTCCTTGATAACACCACAGCACTAAGACAGCACCAGGGAATCCATAAAAATAGATGACTGTTTCTTTGGAGGAGGTCTAGAAAGAAGCTCACATCTTTGTCTTTAGAAGCAAAGAGTAATAGTGTAGACTCAAAAATTTCTGGAAAAGCAGTGTGGTTCCCTTCAGCCCTCCCTCTTCATCCCTCACCCTGACTTGTCCTCCCTCCTCTGTAAAAAAAGAAAAAGAAAGAGAACCCTGGCTTTCCCATATGGTGGAACTTTCCAGCAATGTCCATCCATAAAAGGGATGGGTCTTGTTTCAGAGCCAAGGGATCTGCCTCCAACAGTTTAAGCTGGTTGGTGGAGGATTTTTTTTATACTTTTTAAGCAACGTGGAAGTGTCTGGAATGGTGCCTTCAGCTCCAGCCACCCTAGGAATTACTGAGTGTTTCAAGGACCTGAGCCAGAAACCACCTCCCAATCACTGCCCAACCATCTCCTCTGCCACGTAAACTCAGAGATTGGGGTGGATGAGCTGTAGGTTCAGAAAGGCTAGAGTGCAGGGGTCTCCTGTGCTGAGAAACCCTCTGTGGGATCTTCAGTAATTCTCACAGGGCAGCAAGAGCCCCACTCTCTAGTTCCTACACCCAGCCCTTATAGAAATATAGCAAGGGAGAGTGAGTTGTTTGGCTCTCACTCCCACCTGGGCTTCTCAAAGTTTAAGGGACCAAATGCCCATCTAAACACCTTGTCCCAGGGTTGCACCTACCCAGACGGGGCTCCTTTTACAATTTGTCAGTCAAGCGGATAGATTTTTAGGGGATACCTTTTTAAAAATTCCTCCCGAGATGGATGCCGTATTCTAATCACTCCACCCAGAGGAGATGCTTTTTAAAAATTCCCTCCAAGGCACTATATAGGCTAGAGGCAGCACAGCTTACCTGGCCTTTCAGAGTGAGGTAAATCTTCATGCACCTTAATTATTAACTCTTTTGTTTTACCTTTGGGGAGTGGCATACTTGTCCCAGCTCCGGTGTTTGTCATCTTCTCTGCAATTATATGGGTGGTAAATGTTCCCTAACATCACAGACTCCGTAACCTAGAAATGGAGAGTTTGAATCAGATGTTCATCCATGAATTTGAATTTCTAAAGAAATTAAGCATGAAGGAAAAGGTATTTTGGTTCTGCCAGAAAAATGGATTCTGGTTCCAGCAATCTGACTAGATATGTTGCTCCAACCCAGCCTTACCAATTCATGTAAGGATTTCCTACCTAGTCGGGAAGTTGTAATGTCTTTCTTACACACATGCACACACACACACACTCACTCTATCCACTATGAAGGGGAATCAGGGTTTGGATCTCTCTTGGCTCTACCACTTATAACCTGGACATGTTATTTATCACCACAGAATATAATATATGCATCTGTAACATGGGGTGGAACTGAAATCAAGCCCACTCCTTTCCCCATGGTCTGGCCCACTTCTCTAGTATTTAAAGACAAGTGTTAACAATCTCCCTTAGTAGTCTAGTCTAGTGTAAAATTACTGTTCTGGTTATGGCATAATTTTCCTAAGAGCAGGGATCTTCTCTATGTTGTTGGTTTTTATCTGCAACAACTAAAAAAGTGCGTGGAACAACAAATATTGGCTGAATTAATGAATGTCTTGAAAACCAATTTCATCTCCAGGCAACCTCTGCCACTAGTAACCTCAAGCAAGCCGTCTTGGATGCAGTTTCTTCATCTGTTCAACAAGGGGTTTACAGTACAAAATTTTTGGTTCTATACAACATGCTTTCTCAGTTCGTAGGTTATTATGGCCTTCTTTTCTCTGCTGATCTTTAATCATCTCAGGTGTTTCTCACATCAAAAAGGCATCCCGTGGTGGTTCAGAATTTAGGATTCCCAGCCTGAGGGCTTGGGTTAATATCCCAGCTCTCCCATGATCTAGGATTGGGTTGGAGACAAGTTTATTAGCCTTGCTGGGCCTCTGTTTGTTTACCCAAAAGTGGAGATACTGTTAATACTACCTCAAGGAGTTGTTGTCATGAATAAATGACTAAATTTATATAAAGCATCATAACTGTGTGTGACACATAGTAGGCACTCCAGAAAAGTTGACTAATTATACGACTATCTTTCATCCCTATATTGAATTCAGATTAGTAATAGTGGATGGTATGTGGGACTTTTGAACATCATCTCTGTTTTTATTTCAAACTTTTCTGTGTTTCATCAGTGTTACTCTAAATTCTACATGTAACAATTTAATTGGATATTAAGTAAAAGGATAATTTTTTAAATCCTGGGTAATATCCATACTATTTATCAATAACAATAATAGCATCTTCTAAAAATCACAATCTAGTATATGTCCTTATGCTTCCTAAGCCACAAATTATGAGTTCATATTTTACCAATCTGTGCATGGTAGGGAAGGACTTCAACCAGTTTTAGCCCAACTCACCCTCCACACCTTTATCCTTATGAGAAAGATTTTTTCCCTACATTGAAGATCAATTTTATTATTTTTCATGTTAGATATTAGGAGTGAAGGCACATTGGCTAAATTACACTGCCTGTTCTTAAATATTTTATTGTTAATATTATTAGTCTTGCTCCAGCCACAGTACTAGAGGATAGTTTTCCCTTTGCTGGAACATGGTCATTGAGCTATTCTGAGCAGTGTGTGAAGGTGGAAGTTGAAAGAGCAATGAACTATGGATAACCCATCAACTCCTAAATGATTTTTTCATTGTTATTTTTCCCACAATTATCCTACAAAAAAAAAACAGATTTATTTGGAAAGACTCAGAACAATGAAATAAATACAGCACCAGTTTCAAATGCAAATGTCATGTCATCTCTAAATGAGTCAACCTCAAAGACAATGATAAATCAACCAGATAATTTCTGCATGTCAAAGAGCTTTAAAGGTGAGCTTTGAAGTACACATCAAAGTTTCTCAAATAAAAATGTTAAATATAAGTTACTTCTTCATACATATCTAAAACCTGTCAAGTACATGGGAAAATAATCTCTCCTACCCCCACCCATAAACTGAACAGATATGGAAGTGGTACTGTTTCATTTCCCAGGAATGGCCGCAGGGTACGGTGGCTGTGTTAGAGTTCTAGCTGGGAGAGGTGTTGCTGAGTTCCAGCTCATCCAGCACCAAGCATGGCAGAGCTGTGGCATGTCCAGTTTGGGGTGGCCATGCCCAGGCCACATTCAGAATGCCAGCATCAAGGGGCACTTTTGGTTAGCTATCAAGTCCGGAGGCTGTGGGACTCCACTGAAGCTTAGTGGTCATCTCAGCAAGAAAGGACAAGGAGTATTTTATGAACATTTGTACACATCCCCTGGAAATGCACACTGGACTTCCTGCTACCAAGCAGGCAGGGTCACTCACGGTCTTTAAGATTTGGGTGTTCAAATTAATGACAATGTTTTCATCAGCTGGTGAAGCCTGAGAAATACCCCCTCCCCTCAAGTTACATATTATACCTTACATTTTTTGAAAAGAGATTGATGCTACCTGTTGTTAATTTATGAAGTGAGTGGGCTGAGAATTAAGGAGGCAGAAAAATCGTGTGACATGCAAATGGTTTTTCCTCCCCCTATGGATCAGACCCTTAAGCATACAATAAATATTCTTATTTGCCACGTGGATAATGCAGGTGATCTCAATTTCACAAGGACCTGTAAAATCCAATGTATTTCTACATTCCCAAATGAAGAGGATTTTGAGTAAACTATTGCCTTTCGCTAGAATGTATGTTTATCAATGTCCCACCTAAACAAAGCAGCTGGAATTAAAGAGGACCAGCCCAGTTACACTCCCTTAAACCAGTATCAATGTGCTGCGCCTTTAAGGCAGTGGGGCCTTGCTAGCGCCTCACTGCTGAACTCTGCCCTCCCAGAACGGTGAGTCAGACTTGGGCTCAGACAAATGGAATCTCCCCCAGTGAGAGCCCCACAGCCTTCTACTGTGAAAAGACCTCCGAGGGCCTGAAGGGACTGTTTCTCTTTCCCCTTTTCCCCTACCTCCTTCCCCATCTGCAGGCTCACAGGCCACGTGTGTTCTTTACTGAGAGAGACGACCCGCTCTAAAAACCTGCAAACATTAGAAGGGTAATTCATGACACAAGCCACAAAGCAAAACTTTTCCTCTCCCACTCCCCATCACCTATGATCACCTAGGGAAAATAGAGAAATGAGCTAAGGCCAGATTCGGGGCTGGGAAATGGGGGCCACAGGCAACTCACCTTTTAAATCCTTCTAGGAAAGGAGAAAAGGGAGGGAAGGAGAGAGGAGAGAGCTGGAGGGGGTAGAGGCAAGAGGGAGGAAAGGAGGGAGGGAGGGAGGAAAGAACTGAAAGAAAATCAAAACAAAGTTCCTTCTCCCTCCCTCCCACTAGTCCAGATTTTTTGGCAGCTTCTAACCATGGTAACATTCCCCAGGGACAGTTTAGGGAAATGTTCAAGAGGCAAACAAAACTCAATGTGAACACACTTGATAATCTGATGGAGGCAGCCACACAACTCTAAAACAGAGCCATCAGAGAGTAGTCTGTGACCATAATGCTGCAGAGGAGCTCCTACTTCTCCCTTCCAAGCCTCCGCGGGAGGCAGTGATGTAGCCAATACTACATCTGCACCCACAGGTCTGGTGTTTTAAAGGACACCTTCATCCTACCCCTCCACTGGTATGGGGAGGTCAGTGCATACTGTTTTTGTAAATGTTGTTCAAATGTGCATAATAGTATCAGAAAAAAACAAGAGGAATAGGTCCTTTAAATACGAAGAGAATTCATTCAACACAGATTATTAAGTGAAATGTGACCTTATTTTGCACCTCAAATCGAAGAAATCAGATAGATTGGTTACACAAGTCAAAAGTTTTCCTTGAAGTAGAAATAAAAGTTTAGTTAATTTTTACTTCATAACAGCTCAATGCAGTCCTTAGTTTGTAGGTAGGTGTTGATGTTAATACGGTTCACATTCTGTTATGATATTTTGACTGAAGTTTGAAACCTTAGATGGCAATTAAAGATGTGCTAATAACGTACTCTTAATTAAAAGATCAATCTAAGACATTGTAACTTTCTGGGATAACCTTCTTTAGTTAATGTTAATCTAGCAATAAATGTAACCGCTGACAAAATGTATTAGATAATCATTGGAGAAGATTCAGAAACCATTGCAATGTATTATTGGTTTTATTTCCCTCCTGAAGAGATTTCCATGGGATTGATTGCCTTCTCCAACTCCTTAGCCTGGAATTCAAAGGCTTAGAGATGTGTTTGAAACCTTCTTTCATTTTTTCCCCCTCCTCCTAATGTCCTTATAAACTTGGAGCCAGCCAAATCCATCTTTTTACCTGCCCATACCTTTCCCTCATGCTAGTTCCTTTTACTGGAATGACATCCCCACCCCATACACACACCCATGTTAATTCTACTCATTCTTCAAAGCCTAGCAAATGCTGCCATCTACTTTCTTTTATAAATGCTGATATATGGCCATTGTCGTGGCTGCTTACATTTCTTATGCCCCTCACTAGATGATATTTCTTGTGTCCTATTTATGATCATATCCTTCACTGTACCTAGCACAACCCCTCTTGTTTTATTTTTTTTAATTTTTTTTAAAGATTTATTTATTTTATTACATATCTCCCCTTCCCCCCCACTGCGGCGACGCGCTGAGAGTGGTCACTGCGCCTGCGCGGCTTTCCCCGCTTGTGGGCAGTCTCTGCGTCCGTTCACGGCCGGCGCTTGCTTCAGTTCGCGGGTGGCTGGCTGTGCTCCATCCGCGGGCGACCTGCCCTGCCCGTGGCGGCTCTTGCCCTGTCCGTGGCAGCTTCTTGCCCTGCCCACGGCGGCTCCGGCCCGCCCATGGTGGCTTGCCATTCTCAAGGCAGTCTGCCCGCTAGGAGAGGTCCCCGGGAATCGAACCCAGGGCCTCCCATGTGGTATGCCGGCACCCTATCCACTGGGCTATCAAGCCGGCCCCCCCTCTTGTTTTAAAAAGAACATAATTCCCTACCCCCAAATTAGTAAGACAGAAAGCATGAGAGCAACAATTAAAAATATTTTTTTCTCAGTCAGAACATCAGATAGTAGATGAAATTTCCCTTACAGTATACAGATAACCTCAGAATACAAACAGAGCAAAATGTCAGATCAGGACCACACAGAGCTCTCAAGTAAAATGAGCACGTTGAATAATCATATCAGGCTAGATTCCCAGAAGCCCCCCACTCTCGCTCTTGAGGTCACCACCACTCCTGACAACTGTGGTGATAGGCCTCAGAAAATTGAATTGACCAGGTTTTTCCATTTGTCTGATTTGTTTGCATAATCTATATTAAAAAGATTAACTATTAGGACCAAAAATGTTCTTGTCCTTTCTTCTAAAAATCCTGAACCTTAATCTGTTTTCATAGGATCAGCTACTTGAAGTTTTCTTTGTTTTCCAGAATCTTCCATTTGTGTTATGAAACACTCTACCAAGTGTCTAAAGGTGGAAATTAATTTACTCACAGGTTATGAACTGTTTTTCCCTTAATTAAACACTGCCTTCTTGACCCTATTATATGTTCCTCAAAAGAAAAAGAAAACAAAACAAAAAATGATTGTATTTCCTTAAAGTGTTGAGGACTTTTATGAAGCATTTCAACTTACTTGCCAGAAAGCAATATGCAGTACAGCTGTTCTCTCCCCCTAAAGCTGGCCTCTCAGATTTCTTCCAGCGCCTTTCTCCCAATCTCTCTCCCGGCCTTCAGGCATACTTTCCATCTCTGTTATTGCTATTTCCTGCTTTCTCTCTGCCTTCACCCTTTCACTCCCGAGCCCTCAGGAGTGTGCCCAAGAAGCTTGAGGCGGGGGAGTGAAAGGCGAGTACAGTCACGCTGGCACGCAAACACATCCTTAGAGGACGTGGGCACAAACACTAATAATCACTCAAAAGCAAACAAATTGTTAAACACAGAGGAAGCACATAAATATCCTTTTCAAGCAACTCAAAATGACACATGAATTATTCTGCCTTTGTGAAGTTAAAAAAAAATAGTACACTGCCGGGGGGGCAGGGGCGGATATATATATAGATATATAGATATATATACTTCAGAAACTCCTACTAGATAGGAACCAATGTGTTTCAGAAGTATATATTTTTCTGCATCAAATTCAGAATTTGGAGTTAGATTTCCATATTCCTACCCAATACAGCCACCAAAGTCTAAGAGAACTTTACTTTGAAAAACATTTTGTAGGGCCCACTGGCAAGACATCAGACTCCAGAGTTTGGAGTTTGTGCTCCCGAGTGTGACATTTAGACTCAGTTATGATTTCCCTACACATGCCTCTTCTGTCCCTTCTATTTGAACCTATAGTTGGTGTTGGAGTTGGTAGATGTATGTCTAAGATATTTGAATCTTTGGGCTGTCCATGTGCCAGCTGGGCCCTGAGCCTCAGCAGAGTTGCAACACCTGCTCTTCAGTTCATTGGATGCACCCAGGACAACTAACAAGGAAGTGAGGATGGACAACCACCACACCAAGGAACTGAGAAAGTCTACAACTGCAAGCAAGAGAGTCCCATCCATCAGCTGTATGGGATCGAAGCCCCCTCTCATTAGAGGTGGAGTGGACATCACCATCCCAGAATACTCAGGACTGGGGAATAAAATACAGACTAGAGTGGACTTACTGGTATTCTACTATACACTTTTTGTGATTCTAGCAATGGAAGAAATTATATCATTGATATGGAGGCAGTGGCCACTGGAGGAGTTAAAGGCAGGGAGAGGGAAAAAGAGGTATAATATGGGGGCATTTTCAGGACTTGGAATTGTCCTGAATGACATTGGCAACGACAGATATAGGCCATTATATATCCTGCCATAACCTACATAATTGAGTGGAAGAGAGTGTAAACTACAATGTAAACTATAATCCATGCTTAGTGGCAATGCTCCAAAATGTGTTCATCAATTGCAAGGAATGAAAGTAGTTCTTAATGTGGGGAAAATTGGGAGGTGTGGGGAGTGGGGTATATGGGAACCCCTTACATTTTTTTTATGTAACATTTTATGTAATCTAAGTATATTTTAGAAAAAATAAAAAATATATTAAAAAATAAAAATAAATGAATAATCATTTTTTAAAAAGCATTTTGTAGATTAAGAGATTCTTTTTCACCAGTATTAACTGTTTATTTTCTTTCACAGAAGTAAATTGAGAAAATAAATCAAACATAGCCTCAAACTTCCAAAACTGAAAACTAGAAGTTTGATCTAGAAGTAGAAGTGAAGGTTTGGGGTTCAAGGTACAAAGATAACAGGTTAGAATGATGTGACAGCAGCTGTTCCTGAGAGTTTATAGGTTTTACTGGTCCCCACAGGTGCCAAGCATATCACAGAGCTCATTCCAAAGCTAGAGAACAGAGCCCACTACCTGCTGTTGTGTATTGCTCACAAAATGCAATCTAGTCTCCATCTATCCTTCATACTTTCAGGTATTCATTTAACTCTTTTTTATTCAGTACTTATAACATTGCAGGCAATGTTTGGGTTCTGGAGACATGGCAACGAACAAAACAAAGTTCCTGCTCTCCTGGTCCTTACCTTACCGTGGCTGAAGACAGACTACAGAATACTCAGTTCATCAACGTGTGGTGTGGCAGACGGTGCTGAGTGCTGAGAGGGAAGGAGCAGATGCCACTCTCTACTGGATAGCCAAAGAAGACGTCGCAGAGATGATACTGCGGAGATGATGTTTCAGACCTGCCGGAAGTGAGCCAGTGAGTCATGTGACAAACTGTCGGAAGAGTTCCCCAAGCAGAGGGAGCCCCAAGTGAAAAAGCCCTGCTGTAGGGGCAAGTCTCGTCCGTGTGTTCAAGAAACAGCCAGGGGACCAGTGAGGCCTGAGCAGGTCGAGTAGTAAGACATAAGAAAGATCAAAGGTGAGATGCAGCTGTTGCTCAAGCTGTTGCGCGTCTGCAAACAACAAGGGGGAAGGAGATACAAATAAATAAATCTTTAAAAAACAAAAGGAAAGAGAGATCAAAAGAGAGACTGTAGATCCTGTAGGGGTGTGCCAGTGAATGGCTTTGGACTTCACTGATTACAAGGTTCTTAGCTTGAGGATATAAAGAGATAGAGTTGCTATTGACTATGATGCAGGATACAGCAGAGTCAGGAGAAGGGTTTCTTTCTTTCTCCTTTAAAAAAAAACTGTTTTATTGAGATATAATTCATATGCTATACAATTCACCCATTTAAAGCATACGATTCAATGTATTTAGTGTATTCATAGATATGTGCAACCATCCCCACAGTCTATTTTAGAACATTTTCATCACCTCAAAAAGAATCCCCATCACTTTACTAATTAGTCCCTTACCATCCCCCATCCATTCCAGCCCCAGGCTGTCTCTATCAATTTCCCTATCCTGGACTTTCATATGAATGGAATTATACAATGTGTGGTCTTCTGTGTCTGGCTTCTTTCACCTAGGATAGTGTTCTCAAAGTTCATCCATGACTTCATTTCCTTTCCTGGATATACTAATCTCAGTTATCCATTTGTTTTTTGAAGGACATGTAAGTTGTTTTCACTTTTTTGGTGTTATGAATAATGTTACTATAAACATTTGTGTACAAGTTTTTGTGTGGACATATGTTTCATTTATCTGGATCATTTGGTAACTATGTTTAGTCGTTTGACAACTGCCAGACTTCTCCAAAGCACCTGCACCATTTTACATTTCCACCACCATGTATGAAGGTTCCAATTTCTCCACATATTCACCAACATTTGTTACCTGGTTTTTAAATTCTATTCATCCTACCAGGTGTTAAGTAATTTCTCATTGTAGTTTTGATTTGCATTCTCCTGATGACCAATGATATCAAGCATCTTTCCATATGCTTATTGCTCATGTGTATATCGTCCATGGGAAAAAGCCTAATCATATCATTTTCCCATTTTTTTATTGGGTTTACTTTTTTTTATTATTGAGTTGTAGGAGTTCTTTATATATTCTAGATACAAAGTCCCTTATCAGATACATGATTTGAAAATGTTTTCTCACTTTGTAATAGTTAACTTTCCACATCCTAGATGGTATTCTTTGAAGCATAAACGTTTTTTATTTTGATGAAGTCCAATTATCTATTTTTTCTTTCATTGCTTGCATTTTCAGTGTCATGTTTAAGAATCTTTTGTCAAATCAAATATCTTGAAGATTTACCCCTATGTTTTCTTCTAAGAGTTTTATAGATAGTGCTTACATTTAGGTCTTTGATACATTTTCAGTTAATTTTTGCATGTAGATCCAACTTCCTTCTTTTGGATTAATCTATCCAGTTTTCACCTTTTGTTGTTGTTTGAATTGATGTTTTCTTAACTTTTTAATCAGAGAAGTTGTAGGTTTACAAAACTGTCACGTGAAAAACACACCATTCCCATATACCCTACCCCCCATTATTAACACTTTGCATTAGTATGGTACCTTTCTTGTAATTCATGAAAGAATATTTTTATAATTGTACTATTAACTGTAGCCCATCATTTACAGTAGGGTTCATTGTGTTGTACAGTCCTAAGTTTTATCTTTTAAGTTTTATTCTATTTACATATATAGTACCTAAATTTCCCCCTTTTAATCACATTCACATATATAATTCAGTGCTGATTACATACATAAGATTGTGCTACCATCATTACCATCCATCCTCAAAACTTTACAATCAACCTAAAAGAAATTCTATATATATTAAATATTAACTCCCCATTCCCTACCCCATTCCAGGCCCTGGTCACCCATATTCTAATTCTAACTCTATGAGTTTGCTTATTCTAATTATTTCATATTAGTGAGATCAGAAAGTATTTGTCCTCTTAGATCTGGCTTATTTCATTCAACATAATGCCTTCAGGGTTTATTCATGTTGTCAAATGAACCAGAATTTCATCTGGTATTTTTTTAAATAAAAAATTTATGATAGAAAAAAATTAATCATATGCATCAATGGAAAGAATATTTCCCAATATCCAGTTTCAACAGTAATCCACTCCTGGCCACTTTTTTTTTTTAAAAAAGCAGACAACAGGGTATTATTCACTCACATCCAGGTAGGAGTGAAGATCCTGTCACTCATGCTACTCTGTGTTTTTTTTTTTGTTTTTTTTTTATTAGAGAGGTTGTGAATTTACAAAACTATCGTGAACATCTGTGTAATTCCCATACAATACCCCTTCACCAACACACTACATTGTTGTAGAACATTCATTACAGATAATGAGATAATGTCCCCAGACTATTACCACTAACTATGATCTAGGGCATACATTTGGTATATTTTTTCCATACCCCCTTATTATTAACACAGTACATCTTTGGCATTGGTGCAAGAATATTATGGTATTGCTGTTAACTATAGTCCATAGGTTACATTAATTGTATTATTCCCATGCTTCTCCATATTCTTACCACCTTCCAACAGTGATGTACATTCATAGAAGGACATTCTTGTATTTGTACTATTAACCAAATTCTCATCCACCTCTGGGTTCACTGTGTTATTCAGTCCCTAGATTATTCTCTAACTCTCTTTCAATTGACATTTACATACCTAGACTACCCTTTTCAGCCACAATCCCATTTATAAACCACTTGCATTAGTTCTACTCACTATAATGTGTTACAATCAACTGTATCCATTTCCACACTTTTATAGTCAAGTTAATTAAAACTTCTACATGCATTAAGCATCAGTACAGCTTCTCACCTCCTCTTATCTCCTAATAACCTATGCTATAGGTTTTAACTCCATGCATTTATTCTTCCTATTTAGTTCATATTAGTGAGACCATGCAATATTTGTCCTTTTGTGTCTGGCTTATTTCATTTAGCATAATGTCTTCAAGGTTCATCCATATTATAATATGTGTCCCAATTTCATTTCTTCTAATAGTAGCATAGTATTTCATCATATGAATATACCACATTTTGTTATCCATTCATCAGTTGATGGACACTTGGATTGTTTCCATCTTTTGGCAATTGTGAATAATGCTGCTATGAACATCAGTGTGCAGAAGTCTGTTTGCACCACGGTCTTCAGTTCTTCTGGATATATACTTAGAAGAGGACTTGTTGGATCATATGGCAGTTCTACACTTAGCTTCCTGAGGAACCGCCAAACAGTCTTTCACAGAGCCTGCATCAGTTTACATTCCCATCAACAGTGAAGGAGTGTTCCTGTTTCTCTACATCCTCTCCAGCAGTTTTTGTTTTCTGTTTTGTTTTGTTTTTTAATAATGGCCATTCTATGTGGTATGAGATAATATCCCATTGTTGTTTTGATTTGCATTTCCCTAATAGCCAGTGATAGTGAACATTTGTCACATGCTTTTTGGCCATTTTTATTTCTTCTTTGGAAAAATGTCTAATTAAGGCTTTTGCTCATTTTTTATTTTGATTGCTTGCTCTTTTATTTCTGAGTTGTATGATCTCTTATACAGCTGGAAATCAAACCCTTATCAGGTGTGTGGTTTCCAAATATTTTCTCCCATTAAGTGGGCTGCATTTTCACCTTCTTGACAAAGTCTTTGAATCACAAAAGTGTTTAAGTTTGAGGAGTTCCCATTTATCCATGTTTTCTTTCATTGCTCATGCTTTCAGTGTAAGGTTTAAGATACACCACCTACCACCATGTCTTGAAGATGTTTCCCTACATTTTCTTCTAGGAACTTTATGGTTGTAGATTTTATAGTTAGGTCTTTGATCCATTTTGAGTTAATATATGGATAAAGTGTGAGATAGGGATCCCCTTTCTTTCTTTTGGCTATGGATATCCAGTTCTCCTAGCACCATTTGTTGAATAGACTTTTCAGCCCCAGCTAAGTGGGTTTGACAGACTTGTCAAAAATCAATTGACCAAGCTAGATTCCATGCCTGCTGAAACGAGCTAGACACCGCACCCGCTGCAATGAGCAGATGCCTAAAACAAGCAGATGCCACAAGCCAGAAGACACCGCAGCATCCAGGAACTAGATGTGGCTTAAGCCCTTGGGCACTCACCTCCCATGTAGGAGGACCTAGGTTCAGTTCCCGGTGCCTTCTGTAGAAGATGAGCAAACAATGAGCAGACAGACAAGAGAACCATCTGGGGGAGGGGAGGATAAATTTTTTAAAAAATTCATTGGACCACAGATGTGAGAGTCCATTTCTGAATCATCAGTTTGATTCCATTAATCTATATGTTTCTCTTTATGCCAGTACCATGCTGTTTTTACCACGGTAGTGAGGTAATTTGATTTAAAGTCTGGTAGAGAGATTCCTCCAACTTCACTCTTCCTTTTTAAGATGTTTCTGTCTAGGGCCCGGCTGGATAGCTCAGTGGATGAAGAGCTCGCTGGGAGACCACATGGGAGGCCCTGGGTTCGGTTCCCGGGGACCTCTCCTGGCGGGCAGACCACCTTGAGAATGGCAAGCCGCCATGGGCGGGCCGGAGCCGCCGTGGGCAGGGCAAAAAGCTGCCACGGACAGGCAGAAGCCGCCATGGGCAGGGCAGGTCGCCTGCAGATCGGGCGCGGCCAGCCACCCGCGAGCTGAGGGGGCCGGCCGTGATGGAGGCAGAGGCCGCCCACAAGCGGGGAAAGCCGCGCCTGCGCAGTGACCAAGTCTCGGCGCGCCCCCGCAATGGGGGGGAAGGGGAGATATGTAATAAAATAAATAAAAAAAAAAAAAAAAAAAAAAAAAAAAAAAAAAAAAAAGATGTTTCTGTCTATTCAGGGCCACTTGCTCATCAAAATAAATTTGATAATTGTGTTTTCCATTTGTTTAAAAAAGGGATGTTGGCAGAATTTTTATCAGGATTGCATTGAATCTGTATATCAGTTTGGGTAGAATCGACATCTTAATGATATTTATTCTTCTAATCCATGAGTATGGAATTTTCTTCCATTCAATTAGATCTTTTAAAATTTCTTTTAGCAATGCATTGTAGTTTTCTGAATACAAGTGCTTTAGGTCCTTGGTTAAGTTTATTCCTAAATATTTGATTATTTTAGTCTCTACTGTAAATGCATATTTTTCCTGATTTCCTTCTCAGATTGCATATTACTAGTGTATAGAAACACCACTGGTTTTTGCATATTAATCTTGTATCCTGCCACTCTACTGAAATCATTTATTAGTCCTAGCACCTTTGTTGTAGATTTTTCTGGGCTTTCTAAGTATAGTATCATATTATCTGATGATCTTAATGGGAAAGCTTTCAGACTTTCATCACTGAGTACAATGTTAGCTATGGGTTTTCCATATAAGGCCTTTATCACATTGAGAAAGTTTCCTTCAATTCCTATCTTTTGAAGTATTTTTAGCAAGATAAGATGCTGTATTTTGTCAAATGCCTTTTCTGTATCAATCAACAAGATCATGTGATTTTTCTTCTTTGATTTATTAATGTGATGTATTATGGTGATTGATTTTCTTGTGTTGAACCACCCTTGCATGTCTGGTATAAAACCCAGTTGATCATGATGAATAATTCTTTTAATGTGTAGTTGGATTCGATTAGCTAGTATTTTTTTTTTT
>PVKH010005771.1:0-21729 GCA_004027955.1 Chaetophractus vellerosus | reverse complement strand
TTTTTATTTTTTCTTTTTTAAGAAAGCACATTTGTTTGTGTAAAAAGAATGCATCATTTTAAAGAAAAACCACAGAATGAGTGATTAACAAATAAGCAACCTTTCAGGAAAGTGGTTTGGGAATGGAAGAATCTGCTTTAAACACTCTTCCCTTGAAGGACACTTGGAGTGTTTCCAGTATTTTAGAGCTAGAAGCAATGCTGTAGCAAATAATCTTATACATAAATCTTTGTGCCCTTGTCTGATTATTTTCTTAGGATATAAGCTTTAGAAGTGGAATTGCTGATTTTAAAGGAAATGAATATTTTACAAAGCCATGGCTTCTTAACTCTGGTACGTATACTTAATTTAATGTCTTGTTTCTGGTGACTCAGGGTCCCGTTCAGGGAACATCAAACAATTGTACTGTACCTTTCCTGAATGTTCCAAGGCTGTGGTAGTGCAGCTTTTGAACCTACTTTTCATAGTGTTTCTGCTGCATCCTTTCCCGTTCTCCCATCCCCACTGAATTTGGAACTCTTTGGTACTAATCAGGTACTATGAGCTGGGAAAGAGAGAAACAAATTTGTTCTATTGTACCTGGTACATAGGCCCTGAGGGAGGGTCTGATGGGATCAACATGAGGCAAAGAGGCAAAGTTTCTACCTAGGTCGTGTCCCTTTATCCCACCTCCTTTTAGTTATATCCTGTTTCACATCTCTAGAATTGAAGGGTGACAGCTGTTGACAGTAGGAGATAGGAGTTAGTGCTACTGATGGCAGGTTAGGTGACATCGGTCCCTTGCATTTCCATAGAGATTTTCAGGACACCATCCATATTTACCTAATTATCACTCTGAGATCCCTACAGCATTTTGGTGTAGGCAGTCGGCATTGTGACCTCTGATTGATTGGTTCAGAGAGGCCAAGTGATTTTCCAAAAGCCACACAGCTGGCTTGTGGCAGAGCTGTGACTCACATCCAGGTCCCAACACCCAACCTGGCAATTTTTGCACTCTGTCGTCTGGCCAATGCACAGCCTGGGCCAGAGGTCCCAGGGGCTCTGAGCAATGTGAGTGTGTGCCAGGGGACGGGTCCTGGGCAAGGGGGGAGTCCTCTGACAGTGAAGAGCCAGCGCATCACCGTGACCTGGACCGGAGCGTGGACCAGACCCAGCCAGGTCCCAGAAGCGCATTCAAGGGATGCGGCTGCTCGGGTGAGACCTCTCATGTGCTCAAGTTGTCCTCAGCCAGCAGGACAGCTGGGCAGGAGTGGTGGCCAAGAACGCTAAGTCCTTATGACTCGTGGCCTCCTGGCTGTGGAAGGAGGAGCAGGGCCCCTGGAGCCCTGAGCTGGGTTCTGGAGTCTTCATGGCTGTGTGCCGGTGGCAGGAAACGCCCTATCTCTGAGCCTCGGCTAAAAAGAGGGGCTTAGACCTGGATCCAGCTGCTTCCAACTGCTTCCAACTGCCATCCTTGAGGGGTGGGATCCAACCTCCTCTGAACATCCCCAGGCACCTCTGTGGTTAAAGCAGCTCTTAAAAAAAATAAATTGCTCTTAAGATTTGCTTTAAATTAAGGATTCTTATGCCAACATTTTTTTAAACAGCTGAACAAAATGCTCTTGCATGTTAGGCTCTAACTTCCTCCTGTGTTTTCACTCTTGGTTCATGACTCCTCACCCCCTCCCACCCCTACCGCCATTGGAAGACACACTTGGGTCCTCTCTCTCCCTCCCCTCCACTGTGTTCTAGCCATCCTGCTTCCTCAGTTTCCCTTTGAGCCTCACTGCCACTGTCCTGCCTTTGCAGTTGCCCTGGTCTCCTGCCTTCAGCCTCACGCCCTTCAATCCGTCCTCCACACCACGACGTTCAGTGTCCCCACCACCCGCAGGACAAAGCTCAAGATGAGAGGCACTCCGGCCCCGCAGTCCTGGCCTTCTCTGACCTCCCCTGCTCCACCCGACCCCTCCACGCCTGCTGCCGTCCAACCACAGGCCACCGTTTCCAGGTTTCTGAACACTCGGAGTTCGCTCTGGCAACAGGCCTCTGCCCAGGCTGTTCTCCCTGCCTGGATGCTTTTTCTGTCCTTTGTCAGCTTGGGGTAAGCCAAGCCATCCCGTCAGACACCGCAGAAATGGCACGTCCTCGGTGAAGCCTCCGTTAACGGCCCCCACCCCACCCCAGCGGATGAGTCACTGCAGTGTTCCTGCAGCTGGGGTGTCACGGGATCGCTGTGGCTCCTCCCGGGTTTGGGTCCATTCTGGACTCCCGGCTAATCAGGGCCTGGGATTTGAAAATGCATCTTGAATCCCCAGTCTCGGTGGATGCTTGTTGAGTAGACAAATGACTAGGGCCACTTGCCAGGTACAGGGAGTTTGGACCTTGCCAGTTTCACCCTGTGGACATTTGAACTCTGTCATTTTGACCCCTAGACTTCTCTCACTCTTTAGGAATACAAACCCTTTTTTTTTTAATTAATCAAAATGATACCAAAACAGACATTTATGCTGAGTGATTAGATCAAATTTCATTAAGCCAATTTAATTGAGTGATTACTTTTCTATAGAAAGTGGTTAAACCTGTTCTGATTTTCTTTCATTCTCATCAGTGGCAATTCTTTTCTAGGTAGATTTTATAGTGAATATTTGCTTCATATATCGGGCATTTGGTCCTTGCTAAGTTTTACAAATTATAACAGCTTCTGGTTGGAGTTTTTTGTGTGTTTTTTTTGTGGGCATTATTTCTACCAGATCCAGGTTTTCTGGATTTGTCAAAAATTTATGAAGATGATTCAGTCTTTTGTTAATTCCAAATCATAATATAATAAATTTCACATGTCCAGTTTGAACTGTTGTCAGTTGTATTTTTTGTTGATCACTTTTATCAGTAACAATTGATTAAAAAGTTAATTTGTATTTGTTTCTCAGGTCATTTAAATGAAAATTGTGAGGAACTCCATGTTGGGTATCCCAGGCTTTCTCTAGTGTCAAGAATGGGGCTACTGTCCATTCCACTGGAGGGACAAAGTTACCAACAAGGTGAAAATGTACAAGTCAGAATGACTGTTCTCGGGCCTCACCGTCTCCCCCTTTGCCCTGAAGGAGAACTGTCCTCTTGATGCCAGCAATTCAGAGAGTGTAAGTCTCTGGTCAAGGTCACAAAGCTTACACTGAGGTCAGAATTGAGACCCCCCAGCTGGGCCTGCCCTGCCCTGTCCGGCAGCCGTTCCCGGTGAGGGTTAATTCTTGTAGAGGCCGTTGGCTGTGGGTGTCCATCAAGCAGCTCTGACTGATCACAGGACCACATGGGCTCTAGGTTGGGAGAGCTGTGTGGTACGGACAGGCCTCTGGGAAGCAGGAGACCTACTTCTAGTCCCAGTACTCACCCTCAGACATAAACTTATTCAAGTCATTTGCCTTCTCTGGGTCCTGGTTTCCTTATTTGTAGGACTCCTTCATCCAAATTTTAATCAGACACATGCTATGTGTACTGGGTGCCGAGGTTACAGCAGTGAACGAGAAAAGTTCCTGAGTCCATGGCGTTGACTCTGGACCAGATGGTCTCCAAATCCTCCTAGTTCCATGATTCTATGGGGTGGGGAGATGGCAGGAAGAGGGAGAGGGATACAGAACAAGTTCAAGGCCAGTCCTTGCCTGTCAGCAGTTTATCATTCAGCAGCGGAAGATGGAACTCCCTACTGTAAAACAATTGGAGAAATGAATTCCCCATAAAGACCTTGAAGACCTGCGTGAAAGCAGGCTCTGAGCTAAGTGGTTTGACAGCAAGCAGCTTATTGGGGAGGTGATCCTAGAGAGCATCAGTAGTGGAGTGGAGGGAGTGAGACAGAGAAGGAAAACTGAAGCTCAGGGCTGCTCTGCTGGAGATCCCTGGGAGATCACGTGGGGCGCGCCTCTGAGTGTGTCACCTGAGGGCTGAGGATGCTAAGGAGTTTATCCACGCAGTGGGCATTAACTGAGGCTGCACCTGGGGCTTTAACTCCCCAGCACTTCTGGCCTCCCCAGGGCATGGTACAAGAGAGCACCCTTAGGCGTAGAGTCTGGGGGAGGGGTGTATAGCAGGGTACGGTAAGAATGTACTGGAAAGGTGAGCGCCAAGGGGGACACAGGAGGGGCTGCCTCAGGGCCTTTGCACTTACTGTTCCCTCTGCTTGGAGCCTTCCCCCAGCTTTTTGAAGGGCTGGTGTTTCATCCTGAGGCAGAGCCTCTCTAAATTAGCATCCATCCCCCAGAACTCTCCAACATATCATCTTGTGTATTCCTTTCATAGCACACGGTCATAATCAGAAATTAGCTTGTGTATTTATTTCCAGGCACTGCTACACCCCCAGTGCCTAGCAGAGCATCTGGCTCATAGTTGCTCCTCAATAAATATTGCTTTGAATGAATACATGAACATACACCCATCACACTCATCCCCACACACATGTGCCTTGCCATCTACATCAGCTAAATATAGATGCGCTCCCTCTACTACCGTCAGACTTATTACCAGAGAGGGGCAGTAAAGATGGAGTTTGGGTTATGGGAATGTGCGGCTGCTCCTCTGTTTTCATGCACATTGGCTAGAAGTTTGTTCATCAGAAAAGTCTGAAGTCTGTAATGTGCTCATGTTTTGGGGAACAGATGGTATCGAGAACCCAGCAGGGTAAGGGAGGCAATGCACAATATTGATGAAAATGATTAAGCTTGCGAGTTCCCGAAATGATTAAATATTTTTACTTCAGATGTAAAATACAGATCCCTTCTGACTGCCCATTTAGAGATATTAAACGGGCAGGAGCCCAGTGAATGTCCTTAGAGATAAATTTCATGTCATCTTTTCTTGTGCAAAGAGGTTTATTCCACCCCTTCAAAAATCTGTAGGGTATCCTGCTTCTAATTTTTTTAAACTATATTTAGTTTGCTTTGAAGATGAATAAAACTGAGATGCTATTATGTTCCTTTCCTACTTTGCAGCATCCAGAAATGCCTTTGCTATTAATACTCCAGAGAAGCAGATTTCTTTGATTTTTTTTTCAGTTTAGAAGATCAAAAGCTGCTAGAAATTGTTTCAAAAGAAAAATAAATCTTTGAGGAGTTGGATTTGAAATTCCGGGGGGCCAGGGCTTGTGTCCCCGGTGTTGGAGTCATGTAATGAGAAAATTGCTCTAATTGTGGCATTTGGCCTCCCTTCTGCTTCCTCTCCCCTCTAGGGGAAGCCACACCTTAGCTTCCACCATCTGCTTTCTCTTGTGAAATTTTAGCATATTCGGCCTAAAATTACATTTATTGTAAATCTGAGCAGGCAGAGTCATTTCCCAATGAGAGTGGTTAAAATAATTGGCTGTCAGTCTCTGGAAAAACTGTCTTCTTCCTTGGAGATGAGCACTCAGATGGTAGAAAGGTTGGTGTGATGGACTCAGTTTTCTTTTTGGGTCTGAACATACATGCACATCCCATTTATATTTCCTCACCACTATCCCACTATGATGGGAGATGCCTGGACCAATGCTTTGCACGCAGCCTCCGCTCTGCTTGGGATGGTCTCTGGCCTGAGGAAGTCAATGGCATAGCAAACCCTCTCTACCCACATCTCTAGTGTACTTTGGGACACTTGCTCTTTGAGCTGCAAAGAGGATTTGGGGGACGCACAGTCAGTGGGAGCAGAAAACATCAGCACCCCTATTGGTAGAGGTGGGATACCCAACAGGAGACCGAAATAAAAGAAAAAAAAAAAAGGGCCACAGCATCGCCGAGAGAGGCCATGGGTGCCTCAGCTGAGACCAGGTGTCTAGAAAGACCTCGGCCACATAATGTCCATGGCCGCATCCATGCGAGCTCTGACTGTGGGTCTTGCCCTGGTTTGCCAACTCAGCTTCATCTTTGGATTATATATGAAAATTAAAGAGATAAAACACACAGGAAAACAGACTAGTGACAGAAGAATTAGAATATAAAGGAAAATAAGGAAGAAAATACTAGAGCCATCCACAATCCCGCCCTCCCAGAGAAAACGAATAGTAGCTGATGATATCGTTTTATGCTGTGTGTTTGCTACTACAGTGTGGGTATATATGTGTGTATATATGCAGATATATGTATGTAAACATGTACACTTTATAGTAGATATACACACATATAGTCTTAGTGTATAAATATGGATCTATGCGCATAGGTGTACCATGATTTTTTTTGAATATATACTTGTTTTGATAATCAAAGAAGCATATTGTAGGACTTTTTGTATTTGCTTTTTCTCTTGTTATATTGTGAAGATCTCTTATGTCCATAAATATGTATCTTTACTTAGATAATTTTAAACCTTTTTAAAGAAATAGTTTAATTTTACAGAAAAAGCTGTGAAGTCCTTCATCCAGCTTTCTCTAATGTTAACATCTTGCAGAACTGTTATACAATTGATCAAAACTAAGAAATTAATAATAACTAAACTACAGACCTGACTTGGATTTCACCAATCTTTCTACTAATGCCCTCTACCTGTTTCAGGATCCAATCCAGGATACCACTTTATATCATTATATTTAGATGTCCTTCTCATCTCCTTACTCTAAATTCTGTGACAGTTCTCAGTCTTTCCTTGTTTTCCATGACTTGGCACTGTTAAAGAGCACTGCTCAGTTGTTTTGTGGAATGTCCCTCAATTTGAGCTTGTCTGATGTCTTCTCACGATGGGACTGACATTATGCTTTTTTGGTAGAAATTCACACACGTGTCCTTCTCAGTGTGTCATCAGGGGCTACATGATATTGATAAGTCTTATGATGGGTGATGTTGACCTTGATCACTTGGTTAAGGCAAAGTCTGCTGGCTTCCTCCAACGGAATGTTAATATTTTTCCCTTTGTGATGAATAATTACCTTGAAGGGAGGTACTTTGAGATTATGCAAATCTCATGTTTCTGCTTAATTTTCACCCACTAATTGTAGCATCCATTGGTGGATCTTGATTGTAACAACTATTCCTGAGGTCTTCTCATTACCTTCCTTCTGCATTTCTTCTTTTTAAATTATTTATTTAGTTATTAGTCTTTTATTTGTTCGTTTGTTTACGTATTTATTTATACTAGTATGATCTATATGGATATTTATTTTATTCTGTGGCTTGTAATCCATTACTGCCCTTACTTTTTTGTTGCTTAAGTTGTTGCAGCTTTGGCCTTTGAGAGCTCTTTCAAGTTGGCTCCTCTGCCTTTTCAGCAAGCCGTCCCCATATTTTTTTGAGTTCTTCCTTTCTTTCTGGCACCTCAAGATGTTCTAGGCTTATCGTCTATTTTGCCTGACCAGTCTTGGAATGACCCACTTCTCTAAGGAGTCCTGACACCTTTTCTTGGAGAATGGTATCTAGAAACCAGGCTTTGGTTAGATGCCTTCATTGCTATTGGGTGTACTATAACAATCTATGTATGCTCACATTTATATTCATTGCTTTAAAAACCACGAGTTTATACTGAGACCTCTGACTCCAAGCCAACACCACAGAGTTCTTCTAGCCTTCCTGCTTTCCTTATTAGTGCTTTTCTCTGCCATGAGAAACTTGGCTTTCATTATCTACATTATGTTTACTTGATTGTTCAACTCTACGATACACATAAAGTACTTTCAGAATAGCTAACACCTACCCTGGTGAGAAAAAAAATTTAACTAGAATACTGTATTTGTGTACAGTTCTTTTGTCTTTTGCCTTAAACTATCCAGTCAACATACCCCAAGAATTCCCTTTTGTAGCCCCTTTATAGGCAACTGCTCCCCTACCTCCTATCCTGGCAACAAAACTTTTCTATACCTATAGTTTTTGTCTTTTCCAGAATGCCGTATAAATGGAATCAAGTAATATATAAACTTTTGGGTCTGACTTTCTGTTTCACTTTCAAATTCATTTCAAATCTCATTTCAGATATATCCAAGTTGTTGGGTGAATCAATAGTTTGCTTCTTTTTCTTGCTTAGTAGTATTTCATTGTATGAATGTACCACAGATTTTTGTTTTTTAATTTACCAGTTAAAGTGCATATGGTCAGTTTCTGTTTTTGGAAATTGTAAGTAAAACTGCTTTAAACATTTGTATAAAGGTTTTTGTGTGATCATAATTTTCATTTCTCTTAATACCTAGGATTGTTTGGTCATACATTAAGTGGATGTTTACCTTTGTAAGAAACTGCCGGTTTTCCACAGTGGTTGTTCCATTTTGAATTTCTAACAACAATGTTTGAGAGTTGTAGTTGCTCCACACCTTCACCAGCATTTGGTATTGTCAGTTTTTAATTTTTTCATTTGTAGCCATTCTAATAGTAGTGTCATAACATTGCAATTTTAATTTGCATATCTCTAGTGACTAAAGATGTTGAGCATATTTTCATGATTATTTATCATCCGTTTATCTTCTTTGGTGAGGTTTGCATTTTTACATATTTTTCCTGTTTTTAATTGGGTTGCTTGTTGAGTTTCAAGTGGTTTTTTTTTTTTTTTTTTTTACACATATTCTGGATTACAGGTCCTTTGTCAGAAATATGATTTGCAAATATTTTCTCCTAGATTGTGGCCTCTCTTTTCTTTTCTTAACAGTGTCTTACAGAGTAAAAGTTTAAATTTTTTTTTGTTTTAGGTACCAGGGCCCAGGATTGAATCTGGAACCTCAAATGTAGGAAACCAGTGCTCAACCACTGAGCCTTATCGGCTCCCCAGTTTTTAATTTTGATGAAGTTTAGTTTATCAGTTTTTTTTTCTCTTATGGATCATGCATTTAGTGACACATCTAAGAAGTATTTGTTTACCCAAGGTCACAAAGATTTTCTCCTATGTTTTCATCTAGAAAGTTTATAGTTTTATGCTTGCATTTAGGTAGGTCTTTAATCCATTTTGGATTAATTTTTGTATAAGGTGTGAGGTATGGGTTGAGGGCTCTTTTTTTTTGCATTTGTATGACCATTTGTTGAGAAGACTATCCTTTCTAAATTGAATTGCCTTTGCACCTTTGTCAAAGATCAGTTGACTATTTGTGTGGGTCCATATCTGGATTGTCTATTATGTTCCATTGATATATGTGTCTAACCTTTTGCCAATTCTGTACTCTCTTTATTTTTGTTGCTTTATATTAAGTCTTAAAATTGGAGTGTGAGCCCTCCAACTTTATTCTTTTCTATCAAAATTATTTTGGCTATTTTAGTTCCTTTACCTTTCCATATAAGTTTTAGAAAAGGCTGATGATGTATACAATAAAAGCTTGTTTGGGATTTTGATGGGGATTGTATTAGAGCTTTAGATCAATTTGGGGAGAATTGACTTGTTAACAATATTGAGTCTTCCTATCTATGAAGACTTTATCTCTTAATCTATTTGGATCTTCTTTTATTTCTTTTATCATTGTTTTGTAATTGTCAACATACAGATTGTACACATATTTTATTTGGTTTATACTTACGTATTTAATTTTAATTTTGGGGTGCTATTACAAATAGCACTGTTGTTAAAATTTTGAATTTCAATTGTTCATTTCAGAGAGATAGAATTAGAATTAATTTTTGTATATTGACTTTACTTATCCTTGATAAACTCAGCTATTTGTTCTAGGTTTTTGATACATTCTTTGCAATCTTCTCCATAGATCATCCTATTGCCTGGGAATAGAGACATTTTAATTTATTTTTTTTCTAATCTGTATGCTATTTATTTCTTTTTCTTGCCTTACTGCAGTGGATAAGTCTTCCAGTAAGATGTTAAAAAGAGTGATGAGAGGGGGCACCCTGCATTTTATTACAATCTTAGGGGAAGAACATTTAGTCTTTTGACATTAAGTGCGATGTTAGTTGTGGGGTATTTATAGATGCCTTTTTTTCAGGTTCTGAACATTCCCTTCTATTCCTAATTTTCTGAGATTTCAAAAATCATGAATGGGTGTTGAATTCTTTCATTCCTGCAACTATTGAGATGATTATATGGTGCATCTGAGATAGTCTTTTAATATGGCCATTTACATGATCTGATTTTTTTCTTTTAACATTTCTTAGAATAGATTGGAAAGGAAGTGTGCAAGCAGATTTGTTTCGCCCTGACTCTAAGTTATTTAACAGTTTACTTATTGAACATCAAGTTGAGCAGCATAAACCCAAGATTATTACTCCAAACAGGGCTCTGTTGCTCCTTAGTTCCTATGGGTAGCAGTTCAACAAGTACACATTATTTACCAGAAAGGTCATATGTATTACAATTACAGAGTATTCGTGCAAAATTGTTTCCTCTTTTCTTTTATCTTTTTAAATTGTGAGGCATCACCGGAAAGAGGAAAGTGTATGTGTAAACAAATTTATAAAAGCAAATTGTCTAGGTCTAGAAATAGGAAATTACCAAAACCTCAGAAACTCCCCACATGTTCTTTCCTGATCACAACTCCCTTTCCCCAGACCATAAGTACTGTCTACCTGACTTTTTTCTCTTTTTAAAACTTTCCAAATGTAAACAAAGGCATAGAATATAAAAACCTCCTGTATCCATCAAGCTTCAACCACCATCAAAATTTTGCTGTATCTGTTTGTTTCATATAGCCACTCCTCTACCCCTGCTGTCCATGCCTCTCCCTCCTCCCTTCCATGATCTGATTTTTGAATGTTGAACTAGCCTCGCACTCCAGGAATGAGCCTCACTTGGTCATGATGGGCTATTCTTTTTATATATTGCTGGATTCTATTTGCTAATATTTTGTTGAGGATTTCTATGCCTATGTTCATGAGGGCTATTGGTCTGTATTTTTCTTTAACTGTAATGTCTTTGTCTGCTTTTGTCATTAGAGTAATGCTGACCCCATAAAATGAGTTGAAATGCGTTCCCTCATTTTTTTTTTTTTTCTGGATGAGATTGTGGAGAATAGGAACCATGTCTTGCTTTCATGTTTGGAAGATTTCACAAACCACTGGTCCTGGAGTTTTCTTTGTGGGGAACTGTTTAATGGTGAATTCCATTTCTTTAATAGCTATAGGACTATTGAGGTTATCAGTTTCTTTTCAAAAAAGTTTTGGTAGTTTGTCTTTCAAATAATTGGTCCATTTCATTGAAGTTGTTGAATTTATGGGCATAGAGTTGTTCAAATTACTTATTTATTATCCTATGAACATCAAGTTGAGCAGCATAAACCTTCTCTTGGGTTAATTGAGCCTTTTAAAAATGATTCCATTTTTGTTTCTCTATTGATTTATTATTTTATGTTTTAAAAATAGTTTTAGTAGTTACCCTAGGGCTTGTAATATGTATCTCGAATTAATAAGCATTTACCTTTAAATAATATGCCATTTCATGTATAGTATAAGTACCCTTGCAACAGTATATTCTCGATTCCTCCCTCCCTCCAATTCTTTGTGCTACTGTTCTCACACATTTTACTTCCACCTATATTATAAACATATAATACATTTCTATTATTTGTGCTTTAGACAGTCAGTTATCTTTTAGAACAATTGAAATGAAGAAAAGTTGAATTATATTTTTCCTTCTCTTTTTCATTTCTAGTTCTAGATCTCTTCATTTCTTTGTTTAGATCTATGTTTCTGTCTGGTATATATTTTTTTGCCTGAAGAATGTCTTTTAATATTTCTTGTAGTGTAGGTCTGCTGGCAATGAATTCTCTCAGTTTTTGTTCTCCTGACAAAGTATTTTTCATTCATTTAAAAAATATTTGTGCTGGGTATGGAATTCTGGGTTGAAAGGTTTTTGTTTGTTTGTTTGTTTGTTTTAGCACTTTGCATGATTTTTTTATGAGAAATCTACTGCAATTATCTTTTAAAAAATGTTTTCCTGTTGATGATAAATCTTTTTCTCTGGCTGCCTTCAGGATTTTCTCTTTGACTTTTTTTCCACAGCAGTTTAAGTTTGACATGCCTAGGTGGTTTGTTTGTTTTTCTGTTTTGTTTTTGTTTTGTGTTTTTCCTGCTTGGCATACTTTGACCTTCTTTTGTTTGATGTCCCTAATTTTGGAAAATTCTTGGCCTCTATTTATTCATGTATTTCCTCTGCCTCCTTTTCTCTCTTTCTTAGGTGTCTGGTGTGCTTGCCCCAGTTAAGTAAATGCTCAGATGTCTCCATCCCTCCAGGCATCTGTCTCTCTCCAGATTTTGGGTTATTTGCTTGTCCTATGACTTTAGCTATCTGACAAGTTTAAGACATATATAATCTCACAGCTTGTCTGGCTTTTTCCTTTTCATAAGGGTGAGAATGATGTTTTTTTCAGCTCCTTCCATCCCTGAGTGTGAATCAGGAATGTTCAGTATAATTTTAAATAATTACATTTCATTTTGTGGGTGTGCTGTGCCATATTCAAATTAGGCCTTATTATTTGGTGTATAGGTTACTTAATATTTATTTTTGCTATTATTAGTAATGAGACAATAAATATCTCTGGGCATGTACTTTGTGTTCTTATCTGAACTAACTCATTGAGGATATAACAGGAATTGGATTATTAGGTGTGTATATTTTTAAGGTTTTTATGACATGTTGCCAAATTGTCTTCTAGAGAAGCAAAGGCAGTTAACCTCGCACCAGCAGAGATGAGAGGGTTCATGGCTTACAGCTTTCGGGGCTTTGGGGAAAGCTGCCTCCATGGGCATGAGTTACTCCCTGTCATCACAGACCTGGCATTTGCTTGGGCATGCCTAATCCTGACCACAGCAAAGACCCTGGCTTCTATCTCTGACCAGCTCTCACCGCGTGAAGCACTGTCGGAAAGGAAGGCCCGAAGTGAGGCTGGGTTAAATATTGATAAACCCCAGCCCAGGCTGTGACTACAAAGTGGTCCTCTAACGGCAGGCTAATAGACTGGAAGAGCATTCTGACGTTTCCTGTTTTAAGATTTCTAAGTGGCATTCTAAGGCGCAGACCAAAAACATTTATGCAACATCAAGAGCTCAATTTGGACCCGATGGAGATTAATTTCTGATCAAGGCAACTTCAAATTATTGTGCTGGCAAATAAATAACGGAAGCAACTGTTTCTATATTTATTTATTTATTTATTTTTATCATGGGGAGTTGTTGTTATATTCCAAATTAAAATTTTTAATGCTTTATAAATCAGTTGCTATTTAAACCGCCAATAACGTTTAACGTGAATTTACTCACCATTTCCCATCCTTATACTGTATAATTTATAACACTAAGCCCTTTCAATACTCCAAAATGCCAGATAAACTTTTCTCATTTGCTCTTAATTTGGTCACGCAGGATAATACCAACATCTGAAGGCTCTTTAAACTGCTTTTTAAAATGCATTCCTGTGAGCGTCACCCGTGCCCCCGTTGCTCCTTGTCATCATCCATAATTATTTCCAATCCAAAGCAGCCCTTAATGCACTTATTAATCTGGCATTCTCCTCAGTGTGAAGCACATTCAGCTCTATTAATTTTTAAAACCCCCCTTTTTTATAGGGGACTGCAGATGCTTGGCTATTACTGAAAAGCTATTAGAAGTTAACACCTTTCTCTCCCTGGAGACTGGCATCGTCCTAGGCCTCCAAATGCCACCCTGTTTTACATTATCAGCTGCTAAGACCAAGTATTAGAGACTTTTTTTTCCCCTCTTTGCTTCGGGATTGGTAATGCTATTATTAGCTAATGGAAGAATTCTGCCTTGTCTGTGGACTGAGAGAGATGGAGCCTGAAACAGACAGATTTTTACATTTGCTGGCCTTTTCAGATCCTTGCCTCCAGCTCTGGAGCCCGTGTGCTCCCAGAGGAGTGAGACAGAACTGGCCTCTTGGAGAGACACATCGTTCCTCTCTCTCCCTTCAGTGGCCCCTTCCACTTGGAAAACACACATGTCGCCATTCCAGCCATCACAGAAACAAGAAAATGGTTGATGCTCTCGTGTAGTAACGAAAAAGCAGAAACTCCAACGAGGACACAAGCAAAGTGATGGCTCTTGGCTCTGCACAGCCTGACGCTGCACTGGGGGCCTGCGTGGGGACGAGGAGGTGATGCTAAGACATGATTTACCACGGCCCTGTTCCGTGTGCTTGGGACTATGCTTCCAGTTCACCTGCGGGAAAGCCCCAGGGACGGGGAGGCCAACTCCTCGGAAATGGCGGCCACAGCCTGGGGCCCCCAGGGAGGAGGGGGGTGGGGGAGAACCACCCAGGAAGCGCAGTCTCTTCTGGGTTTCCTTGGCTCTGCGGTTGACCACAAACAGGCGGACCTGCCTGCAACCAACCTGGTTAACGGGACACATGTGATGCCTGTTTGCCTCGTGGCGTGTCTCCCTGTTCACCTCCAGGAAGGCCAGGAAACAAAGCTGAAGACACTGAGGGACAGGCGGAAATCGTAGTGATTGTGGCTTTTCCTAGGGTCACCTCTTTTAGGGTGGCCCATGGAGGCTGGACCTCTGCTTTCCCGAAGCTTGGCCACTGGGCTCATCACCCTCACCTGTGGATGGTTTCCACAGGGAATGTTCCATTAAAACATTTATGCCAACAGTGCTGGTGAAGAGACGGTTATCCTCAGTTTACAGAGGAGGAAACCGAGGCTCCAAAAAGTTAAATCAATTTCCCAAGGTCACACTGTGATAAGGGCACGACCTAGTCCCCTTTGCTGTTGCCAGGGGTCTGTGCTTATTCTCTCCAGATAAACCAGTTAATAACCAGTTAAGTTGCCATTCCTGGTCATCTCAGCCATGAATTGATTCCCTGAAGACACTTTTTCAAGGCACTTTTCTAAATGGCAGACTGCAAAAACTCTAAGGAGTTAAGCTGTGAACCCAAGAGTATAAATAGTTCATGACAAACCATTCTAATAGAAGGCTTCAAAACAATACTTTTTTGGTAACATTATAAAGACTGTTCGGCTGGCAGTTCTATTTTTTTTTCCCTCTGGATGCCCCAAATAAATGCAGGTTGTTTTTACCTCGACATGTCATTGCTTGTAATTTAAAACCTTCACTAAACTAATTTCAGACATTGAGATTAAATTTGATGCTAAAAGTAACAGAGATAATACCCTCCACAACAACCATATATTGGGTGCCCCCATGTACCACCCAAGTATTCATATTATCTCCATTTTGAGGCTTACAGAGGTTAAGTAAATCTCCTAAAGTTTCAGAGCACAGGTTGAAAGGATCCAAGCACTTTGGTACATTTTTGATTGATATTGTATTTTGTTGCAAATTTTATTTTATGTTTTGAAGAAAGTAATCTGACATTAGCTACTAGTTATAAATATGCACACACCCTCTCCCATACCAGCATTCCTGGATGGAATCTAATCTACAGGCAGTTTGACCTCTGGGTTTCCTGCCCCTTGGGTATATTTACAGGAATGTTTTCCTCAGCATTATTTATAATGGCGAAAAATTTGAAAACAACCTAAAAGTCACTGATACAGAATTGGATAAATAAATTCGAGTGTTGATGTAGAGTGGTCTATGACATATTAAATGTCAAAAGTAAACTCCAGAGTGAGTTTTATAGTATGATTCTATTTTCGCAAAAACCAAATCAAACCAGACCAGAGCCCTGTATGTGTATCTTTGGACTAACTTGCATTTGTGTGTGCATGGAGGAAGCTCTCCAGGCTGTTAATATTACTTGTCAGTGGGGTTTGGGGAGATTATTAACTTTTCCTTCTATATCTTTGGATGAATTTATTTTTATGGCAAGCATGCATTACTATGTGTGTGTGTGTGTGTGTGTTTAAACTATTCACAATACTTTTTCTTTTTTTAATTTATTTATCCTCCCTTTGCTGCTTGTCTTCCTTTGTTGTGCCAGCTCTCCATGCCACACAGGCCCTGAGCTCACTGAGCCAGGCAGGAACTCCTTCACCAGGAGGCCCGGGGGATCGAACCTGGGGCCTCCCATATAGTAAACGGGGGCCCAACCAATTGAGCCACAGCCGCTTCCCTACATTTTTTTAGGAGCTACTAAGGATTGAACCCAGAACCACATACATGGGAAGCATGCACTTAACCATTGAGCTATACCTGTCCTCATTACTTTTGTAACTTTAAAAAAAAAAAAAAGAATAAGAAGAGAAAAGTCACTAGGTAAAGTCAAGGCCAAACATTTGGGTTCCCACTTTGCAGCCAGAGAATGCTAAAAATCAGCTGTGATCCTATTACAGGAAAGGTTACTCCCAAGACTAGTCATTTTGAATTATGTAATGAGATTTTTCAATTTTTCAATTGCTGCCTCTCAGTGTTATGTTCTTATGTTTGAATTTAGAAAAGCATTTACATGTTAACACAACTCAGCAATAATATAATCACTGCCATGGAGAATATTCTTCAGTTGTCATAGAATTCTTGTCTCTCAAATAACTTAATTTTTCCCCCTGTGATTTAAAGAGCAGATATGGATGGCAGAAGAGATAACAGATAGTGAATCAGAGGTTTGAAAAAGACAGTTATGGCTCAACCAATATGTGCTATCTCTCTAAAAAAAAAAGTAATGCTGATTTAGCATCTGATAATGTGCTTGATTGAATACTATTTTAAAAAGGCTGCTGAATAGATTGATTTTCTAATGGACTTTACATAGGCTCCCTTATGCCTTTGTCATCTCTCTAGGAAGGTCCTTGTTTCAAATTACTGAATAACTAAAACAAATTTTACACTTAGAGTCTAAAAGTTGGAATAGAACCATCAACCTTTGTTAGGAAAAGTATCTCTGAGCTGTAAGAGTCCTGGAGTGAGACAAGACTCCAGAGTGAGTATATGATCGTGTACAGACTCTGTGATCGTGTGCAGACTCATTTGTAGACTCTTGATGTTCCAATGATTTTGATTTAGTTGCTATCACACGATCACTTCCTTGTGTGGCTTTCCCTACAGGGACATCACAGTAGGAGTCTTCAGAAGATGGAGCTGGACTTCCATCTACTAGTTTTATTATCTGTGTCATTTTTGGGTCTGTTTCTATTGATTGGTTTTTCTCCTCACTATGGGTTGTATTTTCCTGCTTCTTTTCATGCCTGATCATTTTCAATTGGATGCCAGACATTATGAATTTTACTTTGTTGGCTACTTGATATTTTGGGGTTCCTTTGAAAATTCTTGAACTTGTTCTGGGACCTAGATAAATTATTGAGAAGCCATTTGATCTTTTTGGGTTTGTTTTTAAGCTTTGTTATGTGGGACTAGAGTAGTCTTTAGTCAAGGGCTAATTTTTTTCTGTACTACTAATACAATACCCCTCTGAGTAGTCTACCTGACCTTCATGTGCTATGACGTTTTTCCATATTGGCTGATGGGAACACAAACTATTCTTAGCCAAGCATGAGCTCTGGTGAATGTTCTGCCTAGTCCTTTCTGGTATTTTTTTCCCTCCTGTTTTTGAGTATTTTTCTCACATGTACACACTGACCAGTACTCAGATGAAGACTCAAAGGGAGCAGATCTCTGGAGCTTTTTTTGGGTAGTTTTTCCCTCTCTGTGCCATTCTCTTCTCACAGGCAAGCTTCCCTGGAACTGCTAGTGTCCTTGGTCTTCTTTGACTCTTAATTGTGTCTCTGCAACTTAGGGAGACTGCTGGGCCCTTTTTGGGTTTCCTCTCCCTGTGCTGTGGTCAGGAAACTCTCTCCCAGCAGTAAGGTAGGGCAGTCAGAGGCTTACTTTGCTTGTTTCCTTTACCTCAGGAATCACTGCCTTGTGCTACCTATTGTCCAATGTATGAAAACTGTGCTTCCCCACCCCCCTCCTTTCATATAAACAACTGTGTTTTTCAGTTGTTTAAAGTGGTGGTATAGGGGGCGGATATGGCTCAAATGGTTAGGCGTCCGTCTCCCATATGGAGGGACCTGGGTTCAATCCCTGGGAACTTCTGTTTAAAAAAAAAAAAGTGGTAGTATAAATCCAGTTCCTGTTACTTCATCATGGTTAGAAGTGGACATCTTGGGGAGGAGACTCCCAACTTCAAAATGCCAGCTGGGTCCCTGGGTCTCGGTGGGCCCCCTCACAGTTGCTTTGTAAATCTGCAGTGAAACAGTGTCCCTTAGCAAGCCCTGAAACTGGTTTTGGGTGATTTGGGCTTTTCTCAGGCCCAGGAAAGTATGTCTGAGACTGCCATAAAAAAGCACCACCAACTGGGTGGCTTAAACAACAGAAATGTATTGTCTCGCAGTTCTAGAGGCTGACCGCCTGAAATCAAGGTGTTGGAAGGGCATTGCTTGCTCCAAAGTCTGTGGGAGCGACTGGCCAGCAATCCGTGGTGTTCTTTGGATCGTGGCATAACTCAATCTCTGCCTTTGTCACCATCTTCTGTCTGTTTGTGTCCAATCCCCTCATTCTTTTAAGTGCTCCTTAATGCTGATTCTGAATTATAAAAAGAAAGTCACTCTTGGCTAATGTATGCTCTTTATCACTTCCAGCCCCATTTCTAGGAAACAATTTAATGAAGTATCATTCTGTTCAGAGAGATTTAGATGCTCATTATGATTGAGTTCAATTGTTTAAGAAAACACATGTGTTCCTCTTTCAATTGCTTATTCAGGTGACTTCTGAAAAAAAAATTGGGTCATTTTCTAGATAGACAAAAATATGATTTTGGCAGTCTAGCAAATTCTTGAGGTTCATTAAGGTTTTTTATTCTTGTTAATATTTGGGTGTTTTCTTTCACAGGACACCTAGTCTGAGATCTGCTCTTGCATTTTCCAAAGGGCTCACAGCCCAGAAGAAAGCTCCTTTGGATTTAGACATGCCACAATCAGTACAGTTTCTTTCTGGCCAGCATTTTCCAACTTCATATTTTAGCCTGGAGTCCAACAAGATCGTTAGAGAGTCCCAAGGACTGAAGAAGCATGATGTTTATGCTCACTTGTCAGGTAGCTAAATGTCAGTGTTTGGCCTCAAGGCAAGAAAATCCCAGATACTCAGCTATGTCTCAGCATAGTTCATGGAATTTTATAGTATCCATTGCATATTTGTTGATAAGATTTAGAATCACAGAATGAGCCAAAACTAAAAGGGGCTTTTAAAGATCATTTAATTGACTTTCTCCATTTTATACTGCAAGAAACTAGGTACCAGAAAGGTTTAATGGCTTGCCAAAGCTACTCGGTGAATAGGGACAGGGCTCCAGTCTCCTGACTCAGTCTGGGCTACTACAGCATATAGCTAACTTTTGCTATATATCAAACGGCCCCAATCTCTGTGGCTTAAGATAGCAGCCATTTATTTAGGTAACAATTCTGTATGTCAGCAATTTGGCCTGGGCTCAGCCAGGTAGTTTTTCTGGTCTGTGCCAGGTTTGGCTGATCTTGGCTGGGCCTACCCATGGGTCTGTAGTCAGATGGTGTGTTGGCTGGGGCTGGCTGGTTCATGATTGCCTTGTATGGGATGACTTGGATGACTGAGGCTTCTTTCCATGTGGTCTCTCATCTTCCAGCAGGCCAGCCCAGCATTGCTTACCTGGCAGTTGAAGTTTCCAAAGCAGCAAAAGAAGCATCTCAGTGCATAATCACTTTTTAGGACTCAGCTTGTCCCATTGGTCAAATCAAGTCATAAGACCAAGCCCAAATGAAGAGAGATGGATAGCAGGAGATAATAATTTGTGGCCATTTTTCAACCACATGATGGTTTCCATTTTTGAATGACAGGAGCCTGCACAGGTCACTTTTTTAAAGAATCTCACTTCTAGTTACATGGTATGACAATATTGATTGCAAATTATAACATAGACCAGCCTCTTAAAATCCAATTATTTCATTTATCAGGTGCTGGTAGATTGTATTTTATTGCATACCATTCCCTTTTTGAGAATAAGCTATTGTAGGTAAACATGTGGGAGAATCAAAGAAAAAGCCATTGCTAGACCCATAGTTTATGATGGAAACTTTTCCCAAGCTTCTAAAACTCTGTTAAAAAGAAATCCAAAGGATCTGTGAACTCATTCAATTATTTCCTGCACAGCTCCAAGAGTCAACAACAGTTCTACCCTTCATATTTTTAGGGCCATTATAAGGTTTGTAAATGAATCCCATCTTTATATCATCTCACTCTCACAGCATTCCTGTGGAGTAATCAACCATAACTTATTCACCCCATTTTATAGATTGGGAAACTGAGACTCAAAAAGAAAGATTTTCATGACCCCATGGGTATTCCCATGGGATCCATAGGTGCAAATACCTGCTCGGTTTCCTCTGTCACCAAGTCTATTCTTACAACTTTGAGGGCCTATGAAGAACCCTTCAAATAGCCTTCGGGTCTGTTTCACACTTCCCCTCCATTCTCCAGATCCTAGGACAATCCTGACTCTGCTACTCTGGGAACAGCCCCCTTTTTTCTTTTCTGAAAGGAGCCAGACTAAAAGGCATGAGCTCCTGACCTCTTCTGCTCTAGGTGTGTCGGAGTATCCTCCCCCTGCCCCCACCTCTGTGGGTGCTCCTCTCCATCTCCTCCTCCTCTAGGTCAGGTCCCTCACTCTCCTTCACCTGGGCTCCTGATTCCATCCCTCTCTCCCTTCATCTCAGTCTTGGGATATCAGAAGAGGCTTCCCGCAGGAAGGGACCCCTATGCTGACCCCTGAAAGATGAGTGGGGTTAATAAAGTGTTTTCTAGGCAAGAAGAAATAGTGGTGAACTTTAAGTGAGCTTTTATGACTGGGGTGTAGAGTGTGTGTGTGGGGGAGGGCAGGAGGAAGGGAAGAGATGAGTCCTTCCCTCAACTGTCCCCACCACACACCTGAGCCACTTCAAGGGAAAAATCACTGGCTGGTGGGAGTAGGTTTTGGAGAAGGGTCCACCTTGCTAGCCAGAGACTCCAAAGTTAATGGCCACCTGGCATAGTCCCATAGCTGGGGGAGATGAGGACATACGCTTTAAAGCCTTTGATAAACCTGGAGAGGGGCTCTAAGGATTAGCAATAGACTCTCCCTGCTGGATTGCTGAAGGCACATTGTGAGGATGTCACACTTGAGGTCAGCCATCAATCACCTCCTTTGATTAGGTATCAGTACCTGGAGCAGTTGTCCTTTCAGTGAACAACTTCTTTGCTTTCATTTGCTCTGCTTGTTTTAATCTAGTGAATACTATTCATGGTTAGACTATAACTGCTTGTAGTTACCTTTTCTCTCTGGCTGCTAGGAAATGCAGAGCTGAATGTTTTCTTAACATTAAAAAAATAAAAATCAATTTATAGGTATTTATATATATATAGTATAAATTTTTAAAATTGAACAGTACAGCCATATATGCAAAAGAAAGTTGAAAAATCACACCAAATATTATCACCTGGAAATAACAATTAGAGGTGGAAAATATTCTATATGTCATTCTATGTGTATACACATACACACATATTGTTAAGTAGATAAATTGATATATGGAAGTTCATTCATGGGAAAGAAATCATCTGGATTATATATGTTATTGTTAACATAAAATGTTAAAAGTCGATTCTACTTGAATTAAAAAAAAAAATTTTTTTTATTACATATACCCCCCCTTTCTGCTTGCTCTTGCTGTGTGTCCATTCTTCTGTGTTTTTCTATGTCTGCTTCTTGTCTCCCCCCGTCCCTGCGGCGACATACCGAGTCGGCCCTCTGCGGCGGCGGCTCGCTGCGTTCCAGGGTGGCTCCATCCCGTTTTTCACGGGCGGCTCCGCTCCATGTTTTGCGGGCAGCAGTCCTCCATGTTTTTTGCGGGCTGCTCGGCTTCCGCAGTTCGCAGGCGGCAGCTCCACTTTTCACGGGTGACTTTGCCATGCCCGTGGGGGCTCCGCCCTGCCTATGGCGGCTTTTTGCCTTGTCCACGGTGGCTCT
>PVKH010005770.1:0-21747 GCA_004027955.1 Chaetophractus vellerosus | reverse complement strand
AAACAACCCAGGAAGCTATACCACAACCTCTGCTGCAATTGGCTCAGAATGGTCGGGATTTGAGCAATAACTGCCAGATTCCTAAATCTTTATCTCCACTTCCAAATCAGGGCCAACCAGAGCAACCCAAATATATTTCCCAAACCAATCACATATAATGCCTCACTTCTAGTTACCTCACTTCCAGCTTCCACATCACAACAATTCCAATCAGAAGAAATCTGAATTTTTATTTATTTATTTTTTTTAGTATAAAGCTATGCCACGTCGCTGTCTGCATTGGAGTTTCTGCCAATATAGCAAGCTCCTCTTACTGTTCTCTTCTGACACCCTTTTTGTACTCACATCACATCATGCCCTTGAAGCAAACATCCACATTGCTACCAGTTTGACAGTTCAGCATTAAATCTGATTTTGCCAGTCCTGACTCAAACATTTTCAAATACTCTCCATTTCCTGAGAAGCAAATCCAAAATGTTTCATTTGACCACAGGAGTCTCCATAATTTCATGTCAGCCTAGTTCCATTTTTGGTTATTTCCCTTTATGCTTTGTAATTCACAGCACCAATTTATCCTAATTCTATGTATATGCCAAGAAAAGCCAGTGTCTCCACTCCTTTTTCACTTGCTTAACTTTTTACTGTGAATGAGTTATCTTGATTTTCCAACAATCACATTAACTGATGCTTTTACTTTCAGGTCACTTATTCTCGCACTTGATAAACTTTCTGATTTTCCCCAAGAAAATTTAGACCCTATAGTTTCTATATTTTCATTATAGCAATTAACACATAATGTTGGAATGGCTGAGTAGATACTTGCTTCTTTCCTAGATATCCAGATGATTAAAGGAGTGTAACGTTTTCTTTTTACTTTTGTATTACTAGGGTGTAGCACTTGATAGACCCTCTGAAAATGTTAGCTGAAATAATACAGATATTAATGGATGCTCATGAGCCTGTCCAATAGACAACTTCACTTTTTCTTTTGTTCATTTCCAAACTATTTCTTTAAATTTTCTTAAATTATAGAGAACCCTGGTATATATATTCCCTTTTAATCCACAAATTTGAAAAAAATAAACAAAAGACATTATCTAAATTTGCTACACACTTTGACAACAATCAAGTTTCCTAAAATCCTAATAGGTTACTTTTAAGTACCATGAAAGGGGGAAGAAAAGGTGAATCACATCTATCTTAACATATAACTTCCCAAAGCTCCTAGAGTAACAGAAGGAGAGTTGATTTTTGGTTTTGTTTTTTAGAATGATCCTGACCATAATTTTTGGGGAAGATTTTTCATCATACTGTAGATTTTTATTTCAAAACTGTTTCCACAAGTGAATGACTTGTTATTAATTTATACTGATTTAAAAGCAACTAGCATATTATGACAAAGTACTCCCAAACTGTTTGAGCTAAAGTGTCATTAATTTTGCAAACTGAAAGCTGAGTCTTCGAGGTAGGGATGAACCCACTCTTCAAATTTCAAGAAGGCTCCATTCCCTTAAAAGGCAAAAAAAATCTATGAGGATATGTTTACTATTTCCAAACACATATTGGTTTTTCACTCAAACAAAATAATATACAGAAGGAGTTGGGTCAGATAGAAGACTAACTAGCTGAATTAGAAACACCTGTGTAATACCAAGGAAGGTGCATCTGGCAGGCAGAGGGATAGTTTAGTCTGAAGCTTGAGAAAAATTCTGAAGTGAAACTATAGATATGGTCTTGTTCAGGTGCTCGGGTACTTGAAGCTTTGGATGGGACAAATGTAGTGTACAGAGGACAAAAGTGATGGTTCAACTTAAGCAGCACTAACATTCGAGGGTAGGCAGAATCAGACAAGCCTATAAAAGATATACAGAGAAAATAAAGGTTTATGTAACATCATAAAAGCCCTGGCACTAAGCTTGACATATAACACACTTAATATATTTATTATAATGTGCATTAAATATACAATAAGCATAAAATTTGATGAACGGATATGATCAGTATTCAATGATTAGCATCTATCCCATTTGTTCGTTCAACATTTATTGAGTGATGAACAATTCAGACAAGATCTTTGTCTCATGAAACTTATATTAAAGTGGATATATACACACCTGAAAAGAAGAATATAAGTGAACATCAGATAATGATGAGTCCTATGAAGATAAAAGAACCTTAAAACTTGGCAGAGAAAAGAATGCTTGGAGTGAGGGGCAGTGAGAAGTGGATCAGTTGCTGTGGGCAGGGTGGTCAGAGAGGCCTCTCTGAAGAAGTGACATTATGAGTGAGATTTGCATAATAAGGAGTCAACTTTATGCACATTTGGGGGAGGTATTCAGGGAAGGAGGCAGAGTTGCGGATGAACTTAGCAATTTCAAGGACTAGAAATAGGACTGATGTGGCTGGAGCCTAATGAAGGAGAGGAATCGCAGTTTGAACGGAGGTCAGGGAAATAACAAAAAGAGTCAAATTGTACCAGACTTCATAAAGCACTCTATATATTTGGTTTTTCATTTTACTTTAAATGGGACAATTCTGGCGGCTTTCAAGCAGAGGACTAGAAAGAGTTCATTGACCCTTATGTTTTGTTTTGTTTAAGTGATCAAACTGGCTGCAGCTAGGTTGAGAATGGTCTGTAGGGGAGGATGACTGCCTCCCAGAGACTCGTTATCCAGGAGATGTGTTGTCTAGAGCAGGGTTGAGAGCAGTAAAAAATGTAGTAAACAGTTATATTTGCAATATGTGCCATATACTGTACTTGGCTAAGTGTTCAGGAAACAAAAGTGGAAGGAGATAGCCATATGCAACCAGAAAGAAAAATAAATGACATGTGACTGCTTTATTTAGGGGACTGTAACAATATATTCCAAACTACTCATGTTTTGGAGCTAGACATTTAAGGGATTGAATGGCAGCTCTACCAGTTATAAATGTGATCTCATAGTAAATACATTTTGTTTCTCAGACTGTTTCCTTATTTATAAAAAATATGAGTCAATACTTTTAAGATGCCAATTCTTCCCATTTTGATCTAGAAAGCCAACAAAATAGCAACCAAAATCACAGCAAGCCATTCTGTGCATATCTATAAACTGATTCTAAAGCTTAAATAGAAAGACAGAAAAACAAGAATAGCCAAAACAATACTGAAGAACAATCTTAGATTGCTCAGTCTACCTAATGTCAAGGCCTGCTATAAAGCTTCCTTTATCAAGACAGTGTGGTATTGGTGCAAGACTAGACACATAGATCAATGGAACAGAATAGAGAGCACACATATAAACACACACATACACACACATATACTCAACTGGCATTTGACAAAGCAGCAAAAGCAATTCAATGGAGAAAGGAAAGTTTTTTAACAAATGGTCCTGGAATAATTGGGTACCATATACAAAAAAAAAAAAAAAAGACAAAATTTACACTTTTTCAAAAAGTTAACTTAAAATGGATGAGGAACCTAAATGTAAAACACAACTCTATAAATCTTATAGAAGAAAACATAGGAAAAAATTATTTGACTTGGTAATTGCTGATGTACTTTTTTGATATATCAAAATCATGATTCATGAAAAAAATTGATGTTTGACTTTATAAAATTAAAAACTTTTTCTGGAAAAGACACTGTGAAGAGAACGAGAAAAGATAAGCCATGAAATGGGAGAAAATATTTAGAAAACACATATCTGATAAAGCAATTGTATCTGAAAAATACAAAGGACACTTAAAACTCAACGACAATAGATAATTACAAAATGGTCAAAAGATCTGAACAGACACCTCATTAAGAATATACAGATGGCACAGAAGCATATGAAAAGATGGTCAACATCATCTGTCATTAGGGGATTTCAAGCTAAAACAATGAGATACAACTAGGCACCTATTAGGATGGCTGTAACCCAGTATCTCACAATACCAATTGCTGGCAAGGATGCAGAGCAATGGGATCACATAGTCACTGATGGTGCGAATTCAAAATGGCACGTGCACTTTGGAAGACAAACTGTCAGTTTCTTACCAGTTTAAACGTTTTCTTACCGTGTAATCTATTAGTAACATTCCTAGGTATTTTTCCAACTGGTTTGAAAACTTATATATACTACACAAAACCGTACACATTAATGTATATAGCAGTTTTATTCATAATTGACAAAAACTGGATGTAATCACTATGTCCTTCAGTAGGTGAATGGATAAACAAACTGTAGCACATCTATTCAATAGAATATTACTGAGCATAAAAAGAAATGAGCTATCAAGCCACGACAGACAAGGATGAATCTTAAATGCATACTGCTAAGTAAAAGAAGCTAGTCTGAAGAAAAAAAATCATCTACTGTATGATGCCAACTGTATGATTTTATGAAAAGGGCAAAAGTATAGTGATAGTATATTAATTTCCTGTGGCTGTCATAAAAAGTCACTGCAAACTTGGTGGCTTAAAACAACAGAAATTTATTCTCTTAGTTCTAGAGGCCACAAGTCTGAAATTAGGGTATCAGTAGGGCAATGCTCTCTTTAAAGATTCTAGGGGACAATCTTCCAGGGGATGTTCCTTGCCAATCCAGTATCTGGTGACTCCATCCCTCCAATGGTAGTAAAATTGCCTCCTCCTCTTGACCATCTCTTCCCTGCATGTCCCTTAAAAGGAAACTCATCATTGGATTTAAGAACCACCTGGATAGTGTTGAATAACCCAATCTTGAGATTCTTAATTTAATTACATCTGCAAAGATACATTTTGTTCAAATACAGTAGCATTCAGCCTAATACGTGGTATTACAGCTTAAATACAGATGGTGAACAGCGGATTCAAGTGGTTCATCGGGAGGTGTAGAGGATTGAATAGCTGAAACACAGGTGTTTTTTAGGGTGGTAAAACTATTCTGTCATATGATAATGGTGGACACAAGACACCATGAATTTTTCAAAAATCCATTAAATTTTACAGCATAAATAGTGAACCTTAATATATGCAAATTTCAAATTTTGGAAGTCAGAAGTTCCCAGGATGGAATGAAGAATGTGACAAATAACTAACAATATTACAAATGTAGGAAACAACCTCATTGAAAAGGATGGGGAAAATATGATGACCTAAGCAACTTTGGGAATGAATGGAGTAAGACTGACAACAAATCAAATTATACATGAGCACTGTACTTTACTTGCTAAAGTTGTTTCCCATGGAGGAAATGGCAGGACGATTCTGATACCACTACACATGTTTATTGGAATTGAATAATTATATAAATAGGTAATCCACTGTGAGAGGTAGCCCTATCACTGTTGGAGTTGAAGTTTGTAGATGGGTGGGGGAAGAGGCTAGACTGATACAAGTGATAATGAATTAAAGTTGGAGACTTCAATTTGATATCATGCTTGGCGTAATATAGATACAGATGGGTAAATAGAGAAGGGTGTACATACACAGGTTAGTATATTTCCTTGCTTTGTCAGCTCAGAGGACTTACAAGCAATAGTACTCCAATAAGAATGATCATACCCAGTACTCAGATCTTTACCTTTAATACTATTCTCCAATAAAAAAAAAAAAAAAAAAAAAAAAAAAAAAAAAAACAGGGTCTTTGGAGACGTGGCTGATTCTAGGACTGGTCATGGTAATATACAAAATGAACCTAGAGCATCTTGTAGTGCCAAAAAGTAAAGAAGTGATAAAGAAGCAAACTGAAACAAAACAGTCAAACAATGCCTACAATAATCGGAATAAGTCAAGGTAATACAGGAGCCAACTGAAAGAGCTCTCAATAGACAAAGTGGGGACAATGCAAGCAACAAAACGAATGAAATAGTATTGGATTAAAACCCAAACTATAAGATAAATTATTATTTATTCAAATAAATACTTGAAAAAATAAAATAATGGGTGATAATAGACAAATCTCAAATGCATAGTGATTTCAAATAATTTATGTAGATACTCTACCACCAAGCAGTTGAGGCACAACTCTCCACCCCTTAAGTGCAGACTGCACAGAGTGACTTTCTTCCAAAGAGTATATCATACAAGAGGCTAAAAAAAGAGCAATGTTACAGTGGAGAAATCTGACAAACAGTATTTCAGTGAGGTAATCAAGTTTAACCTAAAGAGTGCTAAGTTATGTTGGCAGTATGTATCCTTGATATAATGTGATACAAACGGTACCTCACCTCTTTGATCTTTTACCCCAAAACATATAGCCTAAGTCTAATCATGAGAAAAATCTTCAGACAAATGGTAATTGAGGGAAATTCTGCAAAATACTCTTTCCAACTGTCAAGGTTGGGAAACTGTCACAGCCAAGAGGATCCTAAGGAAATATGCCAATTAAATATAAAGGTAAATCTTGTGTATGTGTGTGTAAAAGAAAGAGAAGCTGCTGAGATACTGTTTGATAGCAGGGGATAATACAAGGGAGAAGAGAGTAGCTCTTAAATCCACATTAAAAGACTCAAGCTCATGGCCCATAGTTAGTATAATCTCCCCCTTTCCCATCATTATCAAGCTAGGACAACTCATAGGCACACACATACCCACACATAGACATATATACACAGATTTTCATATCGTCTTCCCTCCCTGGAGGAAAGGAATACTTCCATACAGAATTAGTTTGTCATTTAGCAACATGTCTTCATGGCATACCTGCACTTATCCGAATGTCCATTTCAATATTCAAGAAATAAACTTACAAATATGACCATTTTCTACAGAAAAGTTGAGAGAATTTCACAACTGTATAGAGTCATGAAAGTTATAATTATAGGTTTATTTTCCTTAAAGACAAAGATCAAGAAAGCATTTTAATCCTGGATTTACTCCTTAGATTTTTGTAATCATAGTTGCATAAAGCTGACAGTTAAGTAGAATAGGGGCCATGTGCCTATTCACTCTGGCCTCAAATAGTCCCTATGCTGACCTTGGCTTCAAAGTCTTATTCAAAGGGCTAGATTCAAATGCAAAGTTTTATTGAGGTATCCAACCCTTGATTCAGGACTTTGAGACTCCAAATTCAGAATTTGTGAAGGAGATTTTTATTTATTTATATTTCTGTGTAATATCTCATTCCTCTGTTTTATCAGATTTGACACTTATTGAGATATGAAAGGATGCCACAGACCATCAAGCAATAACATCTCCCCAAAGTATGGTTCTCTCTTGACTGTTATTTCCCAGATACTGAAAAACTCATACATGGCAGTTAACTTCAAGATCTTGAGAAACACAAGCAGCAGTTTCCTCACAAGCTATCTATCTTTTTGAAGAGTCTGTGCAGTCAATTAAGAGCTTTTCTTCTGGCTAACCTTAAATGCTGGCAGTTTGTTTCACCAGGATTTTTTTTTTCCTATTTGAAATTACATGTTGCAGTTTAAAGCCATCATGTCAATTCTAGTCATTGGTAACATGAAACTCAGTAAAAAGCATTTAAAGCTTTACAAGGTATTTTAGAGCATTTTACCATCTGATTAAATTTGCATATATTTATATCCTGATTATCCCAAATGTAATTAGCCTTTTTCTGTTTACTAATTATCTGGGAAGATTTACCAAATGCATCTTGACATTGTTCCGACAGAAACTTGCAGCAGTTACAAATTATCTGCAGTAAGTTCATTTACACCACAGTGTAATTCTGTGCTATATGAAGAATGAACTATTTATTCATATAATTGTAGAAACATTCAAAGGGATTTCTGTCAAAGAGAATTGGGTCATTATTTGTTGGAATAGCAAGTCTTTAGGACGTACAATACATAAATCTCAACCAAGAAAAATATTCTTTTTCTCTAATTTTATTTCCATAACTGTCATCAACTTAAGATATTTTTATAAATGCAAAGTCACAATGAGCTAGCCAGTTCTTTAGAGTCTACATTAATAGTGGAAAAGTTACATCAATATTTCAGAAATTGTTTATGTTTAGCTATAGCTCCAACAGAGTGTATTAATAAATATTTCATCTTTTACCCAGTTTGGGATGCCACATATCTATGAGACATATTCACCTGCAGGTGAAAAATGAACAAAAATCCCTTTAGCTATAGGACTCTTTTTATACTTTAGACCTCACACACACACATTTTGTTCCTACTTTATATAATGCAATTATCCCTTTTATAACTGAGAATGCACTCACATTTTCCCCAAGAAGACAACAAAATTTTTATAACTTACCACATGCAGTTTAGGCCCAGGATTTCTCAGTCACGTATAATTTGTCTTTAATTTCTTTTTTTTTGTTAGCAAGCAGAAAGCTCTTGCTGTGTTCATTTCACTGCGTTCTTCTGTGTCTACTGTCTCCCTCGTTGCGGCGACACGCCGAGTCAGGTCACTGTGCAGGCGGCTCTGCTCCGTTTGCGGGTGGGTCTGCTTCTGTTCATGGGCGGGTTTTCTCCGTTCGTGGGTGACTTTCCCTGCCCATGGTGGCTTTGCCCTGCCCGTGGCGGCTTTTTTTTTTTTGCCCTGCCCACGGCGGCTCTGCCCCGCCCATGGTGGCTTGCCCTTCTCAAGGCGGTCTGCCCCGCTTTGGAGAGGTCCCCAGGAACCGAACCTGGGGCCTCCCATGTGGTGAACTGGCACCCTATCCACTGGGTTACAGCCGGCCCCCATTCTATCATTTTTATATTCTGCAAATTATGAAGCAACTGTATAATAAGCTATAAAATTAATTACCAAAAATATATAAACCATTGAAGGACATGGCATATACAAGGACAATTCATTAAAATATGTAAATATATGTATGGTACCTTCTTGCAACTTAAGTATTAAGAACATATTCTGAATTGGACTCCTCAGGAAAACATTCCCATAGACAAAGCATTGGTGGATCGCAGAGTCAGGGAAGAGCCTTACTCAGGCCTTCTCTCCTTCCTGTCAAGGAATAACACTACAATAGCCTGTTGAGAGGTGGATGTGCTAGATGGATTCCTCTTCTCCAGTTTTCTTCAGGACCACCCACAGAGGAGCTGTAACACCACAGCAGCATTATTCAGTTGGTGTCAGCATAGTATGTGGAGTCATAAAAATCAAACCAGGACTTAATTTTTATTCCTTCAGCAAATGGTCCTAAGGATTTGCATGGGGCTGTGAGTGTCCTCTGAGGTGGGCCCAGCAGTCTCGCAAGTGGCACACTAGGAATTTGAGTAACCTGCTCATGTGACTTTCTCATACTTCAAGGGATACCTGGGTATATGTTACATCCAACAGGATCTCATGGCTGAGTGGGCCAATTTACATCCAGTTCAGGGTGGGCTGCCTAGGAAAAATAGATCAGGTCTTACCCCATGGACATAGGCTCACAATCCAAATTGACTCACAGTGAGCAGCCAAGAACTGTTTTCAAAAAGTTAATCACATTGTTACTTCTCAAAGAGAGTACTCTGCAGGCGCCAAAACCCTAGGGACCTTAATTTGGCTCTCCCATCTTGGCTTACTATCAGTTAACATCTGGAAGTACCATAAACACTTTGAGCAACCTCAAATCTTTAGTATGGCAAGTGCAAAGTAGAATAGGTACAGCCTGGGTCAAGGAAAAACAGGCACTGGCCTGAATGGAAACCTGGCTAGTTTTGGGGTGACTCAGGAAATGTGTTGAAATACTACCCCAAAATGCAATATTTGTTCCCTCTAAAATCAAGCCAGAGGCTTCTTTCTTAGTATTTGGGGGCACAAGCTTACAGCATCTTGTCCATTAACCTAGAAGAGCCTGGCATGTCCTAGATACTTGGCCCCTCAAAATTTTTTCAGAGGTTTCAGACTCTTCTATATTTGTGGGACTTCTTTCACCTTTTTAGAACACATGCATGCTACCAAGGCATCCAGGGCAATTAGTATTTCCTGAAATTCAGTGCCTAAAATATGATATCATGACACAATAATTTTGCTGATCATTTATATATTCAAAATCCCTGGAACTTGAATTGTGTTCAAGAATCTGGCCTGCCATATGTGGTTGCAGAGTTTGTGCATTGTGCAAAGGGACTCAACTGAGCAAGCAGGAACAGAAAAGAACTGTAATCTAATCACAGGATCTAAGCCCAGGAATTAGTGTACATCTGCCTTTTATCACTTTGCACCCATCCCTGCCTCCAGGGGTAGGTTTTTCAAATTGCTTTTCCCTGGGAGCACTTATTTTTCTAATTTTTCCACATATAAGAGGCCTTTCTAACTGAAAGGAAGGTGCTATAAAGGCTGGTGGAAGCTCTGCATGGAGGTGAGTAACCCTGAAGCAATTGATGATGTTTTATTGCCAAGCCTGTAAGGTGAAAGCAATCTTCTTGTGCTGTTTTATCTTATTGGAATGGAGAAAAAGTATTTGTCAGGTCAATAGCTGCTTGCCAACTAAATTGATTTGTTCCTATAATAAGACCATATCGGGAAGAACAGCTGCATTGGAATGATGATATGATTAAATTTAAAATATTCCACTGTATATCTCCAAGACACATCTTTTGTATCTGCCAAAACTGGAGCCTTAAATGGGAAGGTGATAAAGATCAGCATTCCAGGATCTTTAAAGTTTTGATGTGGATGCTAATACCTGTGATTCCCACAGCATTTGGTTTTGCTTTTGATTGTAACTGTCCTTTTCACCCATAATAGTCATTCCTTGGTGTGTCAGTGAGCCTTTATGGTAATTGTCAGTTCCTGAGGATGCACGTACAAATAACATGCTCAGTGCTAGCAGTCCTGACAGGAGGCAGAGTAAGCCTGACCTCCCTGGATCAGCTGATCCTGTGACCTGGGATCCTGCCTGCTGGACCTGTGATGTTCTGGCTTCCCAAGGACTGGCATTAGCCAACGCCTGACCTCCAATAATATGTCCCTCTCACACGTACAATTCCCTAGTTGTGCTGCTGCGGGTCCCTTGGAGGGAAGCTAAGAGGAAAAGTCACAGGGCACATTGCCTGGTTATTGCAATATCCCTTCCCAAGGACTTCTGGACTTTTCTTCACTTGAAGGGCTCCGTGTTTGTGATCTTACTCATGTGCTGGAATAAGGAGAGTTACCGTGACTTCGCTGTTAGGACTTATTTGGTTTTCTTTTCACCAAACATGGAAATTTTTTAGTCTAAAATACAAAATTGATCTTAGAAGGCTAACCATTTATTTCAGTCCTGGGAACTCTGTTTTTAATTACCTAGCACTAAATATCCCTCTGAGTCAGACCACTCTGATTGCTACATTGGTCCTGCCACCTGTGATGGCAGCATTCAACTGTACTTGGCATCTGATACTGTCAAATCCTCCTTTCCTTTTCAGGCACTGTCAGATGTTTACTCAATGTCAACCCACTGCAATGCAGATTACAGGACCACAAAACTCTGGAGTATGCCAATCATTTTAAACAATTGAACACTATAGAAATTTAGAAAATGAGAATAAATAACTACCATAACTTCTATATACCCATGAGTAACTTTTGGTAGAAAGTTGGCTCCAGTTCTTCTGTATTTTTCTGGGCATGAATTAACATAAATAATTTATTAATATTTAATAAAATAATCCTATTATATGTACTGTTCTTTATTTGCTTTCTGTACTTTACTACAATTTGTCACTTTTAGATCTCTCCTTTCTTTTTATTGGCTCTATAAAGATGATGTATTATGTAAATATTGCAAATTTTATCTTATCAATCCCATGTACTAGACATTTAGGTTATTCTAATATTTGTTATAAGGATACTTCAATTAATACACATATCTGTAAAACATCCTTTTATTAATATTTCAACAGAATAAATCTTAGAAGAGGAATTCTTAGCAATATAAAACTGAAGAAGAAATGTCGAGGGACTACATATCAAATGGCCCTGATTTTACCCATTAAGAAGCCAGCCAATTCATTAGCTGCACTTGAAACAGGAATGATGTATTCAGGGCTTGAAGAGAATGGAGAAACCCTGGAACATCTAAAATGATGTGACATTAATACTATTTTTATCCATTTTACCTCTAAATACTTATATAGTTTCTTGGTGTTTCATAGTGAGCCATAAAGTGCATTTTTATTGCCATGAAAATGTGATGGTTGACAGTGGGAGCTGACCTTGCCATAGTCCGATTGGCCGCCTTTTGTTCTTTTATCTGGCTGCCACGATCAGTTACCAAAAATGGTGTTTTCAACAGAAGAAGAATATACTACAAATCTGAAAGTGTCCGATTGCCTCATGTTGACAAACACTGCTCAAAATTTGCAGTTGTGACCTTGATAAAATAACCCAAGTTGCAAATGAAAGTCTGGGTATTTTTCCAGTTCGTAAATACCTGAGTTACTGAGTTAATGACCAAATTTATTGAATGACCTTGCCAGTCTCAGTGAAATCGTCTTCCAAAACAAATTGTTTTTACACTAAAAAAAGAAAGTTAAATATTTGAATTTCATCTAACAGCTAGGTAATTTGAAGAGTTCTTTGCTTTGAGCATTCATTCAACAAATGTGAATTTTGCGAGCATACTATGTGCCAGGAAAAGCTAATATACTTAGCACATGAAGGTAGATAAGTCAGAGCTTCTGGTTTCATGTACTTTCAGTCTAGTAAGGGAAAAAGACAGTCAAAATAAGTTATTATCATAGGGGAAGTCACAGTCTCACTGGGGTTTATAGACAGTTAAAATAAGTCATATGAAATAAGACGTGTGAACAAATTGAACTAAAATTTGGATCACTGGTGGAAGAAAAGGAGACAGAATTTGAAGAATGGAATGCTACAAAGGAGATAGGTATGCAAAATCAAATTATCATGACAACAAAGACTATAGAATATGATTAAGTCTACCTTATCTCTTCATGTAGATAATACACATATATTTGATCTGATATTTGAAGTTAAAGGATTTATACAAATTTTAAACAAAATTCCTTGAGGTTGGAAATTAGCAAAGGAGTTTATCAAAAACATCCAGAGATGATGAAAATAAATAAGGGCATTTTTACTTACATTTGATATGGCTAGAAAAAATTCATCAATATAATTTGGCTTTCTTTCACAGTCCCATAGTGTCAAAGCAGGGACAATTGCAAATTGAAACCACTCACCTGTTTGCTTTAATATTTTCAGAGAAGAATTTCCTTGCTATTTTCAAAGAACACACAATACAATATCCTAAACTAATTAGGTACAGTTCACTGCCATTTCCAAAGGAATGGTAAAATTACCAATAAAGTTAATTAGCATAAATAATTGGTTGATTCCTACTAAGTCTAAGTAGTAAATCTTTCTTGTTTATACCTTCATATATATATTTAGTGGAGAGGTGAGTAAAGCTTTATGAAACAAAAGAGTTATCACCTGCATATTTTAAATATACGGAGACTTCTAAAGCTTGAAAATTGCATAAACAGAAACAATGTATAAAAAGCTTGGTAGCACATTATATAATAAAGATCATCTATTCTACCACATTTCCCACCATCACACAATTACATTTAGACCTTTATTTAATCACATTTATCTATCTACTTTTAAACTGGGCATGACACTGTCAGTCATGCAGAATCTCATGGCTGGATTGTAGCTTGCTCATGAAATTTGGGAATCACAAAGCAGGTTGAAAGCATTCTTTTCTATGAATTAATCAGGTACTTCGATCATCTGCTCTCCTCATCTCCACTGAACAGGTGCAAAAGTAGTGATGGGATAGTTGTTTTAAATTTTGTTGTGCAATGTGTGAAAAATCATACTCTACAAACAATATAAAAGGATAAAAAGGATGTTAAGAGGCCTAATAATAGAGTAAAATTAATGACAATTCTTTGATGCGTGCACACAAACTACTAAGATTATTTCCATTAAGCAAAATAAAGTGGTTTCTATTATTAGGAGAAGAAACAAATATTCAATGTTTGTAGCTGACCAAAAAATTATTGGGTGACTGCTATGTGGAAAACACTGTACTTGGCCCTGAGGTTACAAAACTAAAAAACCTCTTAAGCAGATTAAAATTTGGTCTCAGTCTGCCTACTTGTTTTCTTCATATTTTTAATATTTATTTATTCATGATTATTTTACAAACTTTATTCTCATTCTCATACAAAATATTCAATTATTTAATATGTTTTGATCCAATAATTTTATCTCTAGTAATCTTTAAAAAATACTCATATTGTTGACCAAAGTATACTTAACACTTTACTGAACTAGGTGCTCAAAAATATTTGTGGTAGAATGAAGGAAGGGAGGAAGAAACTTTTGTTCAAGGGAGTTTTGTTAGCATTTTCACAAAAACATGTCCCAAAGTTCATGGAAATATATAGGAAGGGTACCTAGCTCAGTCTGGGAAAAGTAAAGAGTGTTTCTCTAGGGATTTAAACTGATGATACTTTGCATGTAAGATTTTATGTTTTGATCTCATATTGCACAATTTGGCTAAGTAGAACATTCAATGTTGGAGATAAATTTCTGTCATTTTAAAAAAAGGCTTTGCTCCATTTTTCTTACCTTCTCTTGTTAAATGTTGGCAAGTCCAATGCTATTATGAGTTCTTAATAACTTTGTATAAATACTTTTTTCTGCTAGGATGGTCCATTTTCATCCATTGTTCTGGGCATTTAATGGGCATTTTCAATCTGGACTCTAGAAAATATTCCCAAAGTATTGACTCAATCTTATCTATTCCATTGTACTGTAGAGGTTAACAGCTCAGAATCTGGAGTTACAATGTCTGATCGTAGATCCAAGTTGCATCCTCAGCAGCTGTGTGGGTAACGTCAATTGCCAAAATCTTTCTGACCTTAGGATTTCTCATCTGCCAAATATACATCTTCAAATCTCTCTTTATAGAATTGTTTCAGAGTTGAATGTATTGTGCTTATTTTTGTAGAGCATTTAGAATAGCTATATAAAAGTTTATATAGCTATTATCTATATAATAGCTGGCATTTAGAAATGCTATATAAAAGTTTGCAATTATCTGTCAGTGTTTCCTATAATTTTCCTTATCTTTTCTCTCCTGTTCCATGTCTGTGTTTCTTTTTGTTGTACTTTCTGAGAAATTTCCTCAACTCTATCTTCTGGCTATTTTATTGAACCTTTCATTTGTGTTATCATTTTTAAAATCATGAGCTTTTTCCTTTTCTGTATATATTTCTTAATAGCATTCTATACTTAAGGATTCAATGTATTTTCTGATCTGAGGATATTAATGAGAGACAATTTTGTTGTAGTTGCACATAGAGTAGTACAAGGCCTATTAGGAAAATAAGCTGTGTCCCACACCTCCATTTCTTACATCCCTAAATAAACTATCTGCAATGCTTTTAGATGTTTCTTTTCACATCTACCTACGTATCTCTAAATAAAATGCTTATACTGCTTTTTTATCTGCTTTAGAACTAGTGACTTCCTACATAGGAGTATAAAAACTTCTAGCTCTCCCCATTCCTCTGACTCTCACTAGACACACACACGTGCACACAAAAGCTTCCAGGAACCCGATCCCAATACAGTTATACCATAATTTTGGTGTTATCAATACTCAATGCATATATTGATATGGCTATGTAAATGTTAATCACAGGGGAGCCATATAATACACTGCAATTAGTTTTACTTTCAAGCCCAAATATTTATTGTCCTTACAGTTAATTAACTTATTTTTGTGGGTTTGTTTCATTAAAAAAATGTTTTATATTTACTTATGACTAGTTCATCTCCAAACATTCCTCTGATTATATAAATCAGCTTTCCAACCTTTCCAACATATCATGTATCCATCAATTTCTCCTTCTTGCAGACTTCTTTCCTGGAATCCTATGACTAGTCCATCCTGGAGTTGCTACTCTCCAGGTCGGCTGCACAGCTCGTTTCTGTGATCTCTCTTCACAATCACCCCAGGAATTCCCTTCATTTTGTGATCGATGCCCAGGTCTCAGGGTATGATCCATTTCCCCTCCTTTATTTGAAAATTAAAGCCAATTCGATAAAAAGACCTGCAAGTACTGTTCCCTAATGAAACAGTCCAACCAGATCGATTTTAAGTGATGGCCTTTGTGTTTAAGCTCTACGCAGGAACTCACTGTTTATTATCAACGTTTTAGTTGCTCCACTCAAATACAAGCAAGCAGCCACATGTTGCTAGACATCTAAGGAAAGATACTCAAATGAAAGAGAAAAACCAGATCAATCAAATGAACAACCTTAGTGGAAATAGAGACTAGGCAGGAGTGAAATTTTCAGAATAATGCCTAGAAGCAAAAATAAATAAATACATAAACAAATAAATAAATCAAGACAATATAAGCCTCAGGAATAGATTCAGGATTTAAGAGGCCTTTGGCTTACAATATTTGAAAGACCCATTGTTCATACTGGGAAATATGGGGGGGAACTAAGCTTCATTAGCCTTAGAGTAAATCAGCAACTGATGAAGATGTAATCTAGAAATATAGAAAGACATACCACAAAAAGCATTTAAAGAATCAAAAGTGCCTGCTTCTTTTAGTAGTGACATCTGCTTTTCATAAAAAGCTTTGAACAAGTATTTGCCTTAAGTGATGTGTATGTTTAATTTTGATGTAAAATAAAGATATAATCTATTTCCTTGAGAAAATATCAGAAAGTACAGTTATATACACATTCAAGTGTTATGAGACAATTAACCAAAGTTAGATAAGTCAATGAAAGTTTAAGGAAACACACTGGGTATGGAAAGAGTAAGGAAAAATGTTTTGTCTAAATGTTTCCCAATAGAACTCTGGTGTTACAGTCTTTTATTTTATGTTCTTGACTTTAACCTTAATCATTATGGACTGGTGGTATTTTTAAATCTTTATCTGGGAGTAGAGTAGCCACAGTTAGAGTATCACGCAGGAAAGCAGAGTATATCCATATAAAAAACATTATAATGCAATTTTCCTACTCTTCTTGTAAAAGGAGTCATGACAGGAATCAAAATGCAAACACTCAAAAGAAGTTAATTTGAATGAGAGAATACTATTGTCTAAAAAGTATTTTTGAGCAAGTTATTCCACTGATGATTTGATGGTTTCTTTTCAATCTATAAATATGAAACTCAAAATACTTTTATTTTAAACATTTATTTATTGCCAGCCTGATTAAAAGTTAAAGAATTATATAATTGTCCGCACACTGTTATATATACATAATATTGAGAGGCTCATGTTTTAGAACTTTGTAATAATTTTGAAATACATAAATTTTAGATTTTAATCTTGTAATAGCTTTTAAAAAACCTTACTAAATTTTAACTTGGTAATTTTAGAGGCTTAATTGCATACTTTATTTTGAAACATAAAAAGAAAAGAAATTCACTATATTATAAATATTACATATTTGTTTTATATGGTACATTTTCACTGTCTCTTTTTCATATATATATGAAATATATATATAATGTATAAACAAACGGGCTTTATTCTTTGTCTGCTCAGAAATATGCTGTTGTGAGAACTGTGATTAGCCTAAGCCCTTTGAGTCCTACTACTGACAAGAGTAAATTGTTAGTCCAATTTCTCATTTCCACTGGCTCTAGTTTTCTCTCCTAATAGCAGAACCTGCTCAACTTTCCCCCAACCCAGTATATGCCCTTTATCTGAAGATTCAGACTCATATTCTCAATTTGATCTCAATTCAGGCAGGAAATCCATGACCAGCTTTATAATTATTGAGTTTCACCACTCAGATGCTATTATCTAGTCAGAACTGTTGTCTTTTCTGTTGCTCTCCAAGTCTGGACGGTTACAATTATATCTGGAAACCCATGCCCCAGTTTTGCTCCAAGATTTTCTTGTTTGAATCTAAAAGTTCTGGTATCAATTTCTGCCCCTTTTACTCTTCTTAGTGCTCTCGGTGAGTGGGCTGACGTCCATCAATATCCACTAAATGAGCCCCCCACCCCCAAATCAGGCTAAACTCAATTATTACAATTATTACACATGCCTAATTAATTACCTTATCTGTACTTTATTCTCCTGGTAAGACTCAATAACTTTTTACATTGCTCTTTTGTTGAATTAGGCTGACATTCCCTATAACTTTCAAACATCGAGACATACATTCCTGTCTGTAGCTCCAGGTGCAGCTTCTCCTTGCACCACATGACACCATCAGTCCCATTGTATTCAGTACCAACCTCCTGTTTTACACCCAACTATCAAATTTGCTACAAGGTGTTTTGCTTGCCTGAATTATGATGTGGTCTTGAAAAGGACAAACAGTAAATGAAAGAGAATGGAAGAAAAAGTTAGCCACTCCTTTTGAAATTAAGCGTGCATGTCCTCTTTTATATTTTATTGTGATTACTGAACAAAGCAGCAACATATGCTTGTTTCAGTAATGAGCATTAGAGGCGCAGAATTTTATTCTAAACACTGCTATAGTTTGTCTGGACCCTGTGTCACTCTTAGGTGTTCTCTCACCTGACAGAACATAGCACCACAGAATCTTGGAACTCAGAGGAACTTTAAATATTATTTAGTTTAGTACATACGTGTTCCAGTTGAGGAAACAAATCCTGACTGCTGGAGGGAATTGTTCAATGTTATTCAGTTAGTGATAACAACGACAGGACTAAATTTAGGTCCTTATTTCATGGCTTAGTGTCTCTTCCCAATATATTATCTATGGAGTAAACATTGAAAGCGAATGTTGGAGTGCATGCAGAAGGCCTGAGAGATATTTCCCAGAGAGCCATACAATATAACTCTATGATATTAGATTCACCCTGGGTAAAATATGATTCTCAGAATTGCAGATCCAAAAACTTAACTTTTTCAACATTCCCCCAAAGCATCACACCCTATAGTTTCAGGCCCATGAAAATACTTGATATGACACAGAAAGGCATGCTAATTTAATAATTTATAATGGAAATATATTTTCAGTGATTAGAATCAGGTTCTGAGGGTCAGGATTCTAAAGCATTTCTGAATGAAAACTTTAGCACATTTATTTTAAACATAATGTGACTAGCAACTTCTGATCAAAAAGGTAGCTGCTGCTTACTTTCTTTATAAAAGGTTTTTATCGTTTAAGATGTACGCGAAGTCTTTTGAATAGATCATTTACGGGCCATTTAACCATGCAAGCAGAAAGAAGACTTTCTGGATTGTTGACTGTAGTTCATTGATGCCTTAATACAATATATAGAATGATACATATTTGTGCATGTTATGAGAAAACTGTCATCCTAGGAAATGATTTTATTGGAATAAAAAAAGAGAAATCATTAGTTTATCAGTAGGTTGTCTGGTTTTCAAAACCCTTCTTAGAAGAACATTATGATTACTCATTATTTCAATCAAAAGGTAGCATTAGGCACAAATGCTAGTTCTTACCTTGTTATCAAATATAGTGGTAGTAAAGATAACATTCAAAGCTATTGAAATAGGGATGCCATTTTCTTTATAACCTTTTTTTACTTGTCCAATTATAAAGAAGAATGAAAGTCTCAGCAGTGAACATATAGGCAAGATACTAATAAAATCAAGTTCAGATTTATAGATAAGGGCATAATTGTATTGTCATTGAAATTTTATCTTAAACACTGTGTTTATAAATAAATATTAAGCAAAACAGCATTTCTTTCTTACTAATGAGAAATTCTACAGAGAAAAACAAAGGTGGTGGTTTGTTTGGTTAATTGGTAATTATCTGACTCTACCTCTGAAGGCCCTACTAGGGAGTGGTACAGAATGCTGGAATTTTTTTTATGTCTAGGCACACTGTAGCAGCTGATGTGCCAAGCCATTACTGAAAATGGAAAGATGCCAATCCATGCGGGCACACTTCCCAATCTCCCCTCAGAGCCAGTAATGAGCACCAACACTGTCTAAGGAACAGCACTGTCCATTCATCAAGCCCCACCTAAGGCTCTGGGAAAGAGCTGAGCATTTCATGTATGGAACTGACATTAAATAAAACCAATTTTTCTTGAATCCAAACCATGGTGCTTATTTAATAAATATCCTAAATATCATTGTTAAAAGGCAAATTCTCTCCCATAACTGGACTCTCAGCAGGAACTCTGGCAGTTCCATATATCCCAGCTCATTTGAAGGTAAGTTACTTCTTGGAGGCTTTATGTAAAATTCGATATACCACTTAGACATGAACCATAGTGCCACCACGATGGCCCTGGTTCTCTAGTCTCTATCTTCCTGATGACATACAATTTGCCACCCACACAGCTGCCAATGTATGCTTTCTGAACGCTTATCTGAAAAAAATCATTTATCTGTTTAAATTCTTCAGTGCTTCCTCTCCCTTGCATTCTTCCATTACCTGTAGAAGGATTCAGATAGTCTTGATCCAAGTATCACATTCTAGCCCTTACCAATCAATCAAAAAAATGTAACATCCATTTGAAGAGCATCATTACTAACTAGCTGCAGCTTTTCTAATACATTGGGATATCTCATGATTCTTTGTCTTTATAAGAACCCTTCCAGCTGCCTGGCATGCCACGGCAGAGTTTCCCCGTAGGCTTGGTTAACTAAATGCCAGATGGCATGCTGTTCTACTCATCCGTACATTATGATTTTCTTTTCCTTTCTCCCTCCCTCCCTTTCATCCATCTCTCTCTCTCTCACTAAATCGCTCTCATTGAAATAGATAAGGCCTTTGAATGTAATAATAAAATGTTATTTTGGCTGCAAGAACAAATGGTATAATATGAGAAAAACATTTTTTTTCTTAAATTATGTGCTTTGGCCAAACTCCAAACCACAGTATATAGAGAAAGGATAAAAGTTAACTTGTGCACAGTATCTGAAAGTCTTTGGTAGATAGACATAAAAAAGTGAACATTCTGTGTACCACACTAATGAAGGATGTTGCTAATGGGGGCAAATGTGGGCGGTGTGGGGAGCAGGACATATGGGAATCCCCTATATTTTTTATGTAATCTAAATATCTTAAAAACATTTTTTTAAAGTGAACATTCTGTCATATTTCAATGAGCAGTGTCACTACATAATTCCCTAAAGGGATTAATAAGAAATAATACAAAATATTCAATTATTTAATATGTTTTGATCCAATAATTTTATCTCTAGTAATCTTTAAAAAATACTCAATTGCAAATACAGAAAAAGGTTTTATTCACAATGTTATATATGCACCAGAAATGAGAAATGACCTAAAGTTCAATAACAGAGAATCAGTTACATCATTGCATAACCATATGATGGGCTATAATTTATTCATTAAAATATTTAGGGGACGCTATTATATTGAAATACTAATAGGATCATATTAAGTGGAAATAGTTTATGAAATTACATGTAAAATATAATATCAACTTTGCTAATGAGCATATCAAATATCAACTGTAATTACATTACGCTATTAAAAACGGGTTGCTTTGGGAGGTGAAAGTTAAATTTTTCCCTTATTTTTTCACCTCTACCTATTTTTCAAATTCTCTTTAGAGTTTGCATAAACATTTTAGATATTTTAGATTTTTGAAAAGTTTTAGACTACATAAATGTTACATAAAAAATATAAGGGATTTCCATTTGCGCCAATCCCTCCCCTTCCCACAGTTTCCCACATCAACAACATCCCTCATTAGTGTGGTACGTTTGTTACAATTGATGAACACATATTGAAGCATTGCTACTAACCATGGACCACAGTTTACATTATAGTTTACACTCTGGCCCACACAATTTTGTAGGTTCTGACAAAATATACAATTGCTTATATCCGTCACTGCAATGTCATGCAGGACAACTCCAATGTCCTGAAAACGCCCCCATATTACACCTATTCTT
>PVKH010005769.1:0-21700 GCA_004027955.1 Chaetophractus vellerosus | reverse complement strand
TTTAACAATTCTACAGGTATAATAAAGATGCTAATATATGTTAAAAATGATATTCCAATGTAGCTACATCCATGATTTTTCCACTATTAGTGAAGCGTTTTAATATAATCCTTTTATGTATTGGAATACTTATATACTAAAATGAAAACTTTCTGAAAATTTATTAAAAATTTTAAATTATGAGTTCTTGTTTGTGTCTCTATTTACTATCTTTCTGACTCTCTTGTACTAGAATATAATCTAGTAATATCCAGTATGTAGACATATAGGTAAATGAATATCAGATCTGGTAGATTTAACAAGTAATTTGTTAACTAGTTATTTTTAAATGTGGCTTCAGGAAGCCATAATTTTAGTTTAAAATTAGAGTGCATTTGTGCAATGATTTACCTGATCTTAGCATATAACCTAACCATTAGCAGTCACCATGGTGATACAGATTACAAGTTGTACATAATAATAAATACATCCTAAAATTAATATCTTGGATATGTTAACCTTAATCTAATCTGTTAGTGACTCTATTTAAGAAAAAAATAATATCGGATGAGAATGTTCTATGAGCTAACTTACATTTTTGCTTAGTAATTCTCAGCAAGTATGGCATGATTTTATCCCATTTTATTAAAATTCCTAGTGACACTTTTTTTTTTAGAATTGAACAGAATTCACATCAATGAATGTGCCACTCCGTGTTTGACAAATTTTTCTCCTACTTTTCTCACTCTCTACCCTAATGGTTACTGTAAAATAAAATCAAATGCTACCAGAGACAGTGACATATCACAGATCAATGACTCCCAACATTATATGAGGGTTTGATAAGCAGCTCTAACTTAGATAGGCAGCAGTTCAAAATAATGACTGAAGGGCAGGAAGAAACAAAATGATTTTTTTCCCAATAGACATATCTACTTCCAGAGAGTAAAGATGCCAAATTATCCTGTTTCTACCATACTATATTTGTAACTGATTTTATTTAGTATCTTGTAACCAGACAGATCCAAGCTACATTGCTGTATTAGTTTTGTGAATGTGCATGTGTGTGTGTGTGTAACAATTTAATCACCCCCTCTACCCTCTTCTTCTGTCATATTTCCCTAAAACATGAATGTCGCTTAAAAGTATTTGTTTTGGAAACTGTTGTCTTCTTTCTTAGAACCGCACATGGTTCCTCTACTCAACATGGAAGGAACAGTCATTTTCCTTTGTGGTGAGATAACAAGAGTTTGAAATATATTAGACTACCTTTCTCTATTGGGTGAAATTGAGCTGTAGCCTCTGAACTCTACAATCATGAAGGCAAACCCCAATCTTTAACAGAGAAGTTCTTATATTTATCAATAATGTTCCTATTTTATCCAGCACCCACTGAATTATTTAGCATATGCCTTGGAATGTAGGCATCTCAATTTGGAGACCACAAATGTAGAAATAAGATCTATATGGTGTCAAGATTTAAGTTCATTTAGGCAAAAATCCTGGAGACATCTATGATTCCTCTCTTATTCTCTCATTCCCTATCCAATCCATCCGGAGGCGCCGATTTTAAGAACAGACTCAGAATCCAGCCTCTCTCACCACCTCTTCCGCTAGTATCCTGTCCCAGACCATCCTCATCTCTTACCAATATTATTACAATAATCCAGACATCTGTCCTCCTTCACACTTTTATTAACACAGCAACCAAATCATGCGGCTAAAACCTAAGTCATATTACATCAATACTCTGCCCTAAATCCTCAAATAATAGTCCAACTCAAGTTAAAAACCGGTATTTACAATGGTCTGCAAGGTACTAGATGCACACTGTCTAACACAGTAGCCACTTGCCACATGAGACTACTAAGCACTTGAAATGTGGCCAGTCAGAATTGAGAAGTATTATAAATGTGAAATATACACTGAATTTCAAAAACTGAGAACATAAAAAAGTAAAATACTCCATGAATAATTTTATATTTATTACTCTGAAAATAGTAATATTTGCATGTATCAGGGTAAATAAAATATATTACAAAATTAATTGTATCTGCTTTTTATTTTACATTGTTGCTACTAAAAATAAGTGGCTCAAATTTCTGGCTCACATTACTTTTTAATTGGAAAGCACTGTAATAGAAGGTGTGGTTCTAGTTACGTCTTTCACCTCACCTCCTACTGCCCACCCCATTTCTAACTGGGCTGCAGCTGCACTGGCTTCCTTGCTCTTCTTTCAATATGCCAGGTGCATTTCTACGCTAAAGTCCCTCATAATACAAGAATAATACCAAGTTTACATGCCTTAAGGCTAATGATCTGGGGGTCAATTAGCCAGCAAATTTTTATTAAGGGCTAACAATGTGTCATACCCTCTTCTACACACTAGAACCACTGCAATTAACACGGTAGATGGATGTCTTGGCTGCAAAGGTTATCCATTCTCTTTGGGGTCTGTTATAATGTCAGTAAAATACAAAATTTTAAAATCTCCATACAGTCAACACAATGATTAATTAAATGTCTAAAATCTTTGTAAAATGAGGTATAATTGAGATTAAAATGTAGGCTTTTTTCCCTGAAAATGTTAGTACCACAGAAATAAGGCTGGACAATTCAGATGAACTTTGCAAAAAATCTTCCTCTTTCTCTTTTTCTATACAAACAAAACAAAATAAAAACGCTGCCCAGGTTTTATTTTCTTCATAGCACTTATCTCTACTTGAAAATATTCTTTGAGATTGTTAAGTTGTATATTTCTCTCTCCTGCAACTAGAATAACGTCTATTCATGACACATGGTAGGCCTTCATTGAGAATTTGTTAAATGAACACATCAACTAAATATCAAACATACTGCAAACAGCTGTTACTCTGGGTTTTTTGAAATAATTGAAATTCAAATTTGAATTTGTAAAGAATAAATGAAGTGTGAATTTTAAAATTTGTTTCTTTGCTTGCTTAATTTTTAATTATTCTGAACTTTAAACAAAGTGAATATAAAAAAACTATTATCTCCTACAAAAAATCCCTGATAAGAATTAATGAGAAAAATGATATTTAAAGGGCAGTTAAATGTTAACACATTATAATATAATGAATATACATAAATAACCTTTTACATGATAATCTTAAAATTGTCTTTTAAATCATATATAAATAATTTATGAATAAATTATGGTATAATTTAATAAAGCTTACTACATAAAGGGATGCTTTTGGTGGAGCTTTATATAAAGTTAAACTTTTTTGTGAATTTATGGTTATACACACCAATGTTTCAGTTTTTTGAATTATCAGTCTCTTGTTTGCATTATTAAATATAAAAATATTAAGTATGATTCATTTATAATAGTGTTTTAAGATTAATTTAACTTTTACACATACCCTACTAATGGATTTATTTATTCAGAATGAACAGTGGCTGAAAAAATTTCACTTATTTAAAAAATTCTCATTTGTGGAGTCAAAAAATAAAATGGATAGGGATGATAGAGATATATAATAAAAGTGAATACATAGTACGAAATTTAAGTACTTATTGTGTTTACTATTATTTCCAAGCACAGTTTATTATTTCAATCCTTCAAATTTCTCAATCAAGTATTCTAAAAATAACAAAAATGTCTTGGAACATATTTAAAAGAAACAGACATGGAACTTTTAGCATAGTGAAACATCAGGGAAAATGCTATGTTTTAATTTTATAAAATGCTTTAGAGTCTTTTCTTAACACATTGAAGCATCTAGTGCCATCTAGGGGTCTTTGGATACCTTTTGAAATTTTTATTATTACACAAAAAAGTAACAATATATTTTATCTTTTCATTAATTCAATTATTATGCTTACTCAAAACTTTGAAATACCACCACTCAATTCTTATTTGAAAAGAAAATCGTCTTCATTTATTTTCCTAAGAATATCACTAATCACCAACAAAAAGCTGAACAAATTGCTTTGAGATTGTTTTTAATTTTATGGATGACAAATAATGAAATACCCATGGATTAAACTGGAAGGTAGAAAGTTGCAAGGACTCATAGATCATCTTATCTTTCATAAAGTACATGGCATAGAACCTTGAAATTTTATTTTTCACTGTTAATGAAACATATGTATATTATCGTAAATTAATCAGTAGTACCTTTTTGCTTACAGATTAAATGTATATTAGCTCAAAACATTTCTTAGTTTGCATGCTAATAGCATATCTTTTTAAATGTTTGAAATGTCTTCAATTCTTGTTGACTAAATAATTCTATATGTATCTTATGATGAAAATACCTGATAAAGCATGGGTTAAAATAGTATAAATGGTTCAAAACTTATATTCCTTAAGAGATAACTCCAAATCCACTGCCCAAAGCTAACTATTTTCAATAGTTTCTTGTGTCTTTGGAAGTTTCTATGCAAACACATGCATTCACACATACAAACTCACAACTTTTTAAAAATAAATACAAACAAGAACACATCAAATGCTATTATTTACATTGCTCTTCTCAATTAGTGTATCTTGGAATGTTTTTTATATTAATACATAAAGGACTACTTCAATTTTTTCCAACACTTTTATGGTATTTTAGTGTATTGATGTCCTAAGATTCATTTAACAAGCACTCTATAAATCATTTTTAGTTTAAAGTAATGAAAACATTAAAGGCATTTTCAAAATATAAATAAAATCAAAGAAGTAAGTAAAAACTCAAAGCACAGATATGTTCCCATCTTCAAATATCTATTCACTGTTAACATTCTAATATATAATCTTACAGTGTTTTTTATAGTATGAAGATATCTAACATGATTTGAGATTATGCATGGCTTATTAAAATCAGTTCATTTCCACTTACTTATTTTACTAGACAGAGAACTCTTTGAGAGAAATGATCATATCTTACTCATCATTATATCTTTAGAGCTTATTACAGAGGGAATGTTCAAAGAAATATTTGAAGCAATTTTATTTTTAAATAGCTAATAGCTAGTTTAATGCTAGATTCCTATTGTTTATTTTCCTAAGAAGGAGAATATTAAAGAGAATATGAAAACCCTTCTGAAACTCAAATTTCACATCCTTTTAACATATTATTATGATATGCCAAAGATTACTTAGACCTTCGTTACATGCTTCTTTGAATCATTCCCTAATAATTTCATTTGTCTTATAATTGCATCTCAACCAGGGTGTAAATTTCAAGACAGAAATAATGTTTTATTAGCCTCTTCTCTTTTACACATTGTTTGATACAATGAGGAGCTCGAAATTACAATATATTGTTTGCATCATATTAAACATAATGTCAATCTCAGGACTACTGTTCAAAGGATAAAATACCATTTAGTGTTATCCAGTCACTGTCCAAGAATTACTTGAAGAACCTCTTCAAGAGTCAGAAGGAAATGGCCTTACAAATTAAAATTCAAATGCATAGTAAAGATTTTCACTAATTCTTCAACTTTATTCAATATTTATTCTTAAAAAATGACAAAATTAGGACTTCTAGTCAATAGATAGCTTAAAGCTGATGTTGGGAGTAAGTTGATATATAAATGAATAAAAAAGACAATCTAAGAAGGGAAAAGGGCAAAGGATATGAACAGGAAATGTACCAAAAAAGAAACCAGAATGTCCTATAAATATATATAAAAAGGATCAATCAAGAAATTAAAGAATGCAAATTCAAACTATAATTGAGATCCACCACTGTTAAATCATTAATGTTATCTTGGCTTGAATCTTGACTCTTCTTACATGCAACTTACAAACCACAGATAATTAATATTTCTGTGCCTTCATTTTCCCATTGACAGTCATTACTAACCTCAGAATTATAACAGCAACTTCATAAAATTGCTATTAAAATGAAATAGAATTATTCTTGCAAAATTTCCCAGAGTGTGGCATACAGTAATCACTCAAGAAATATTAGCCAATAATAATAAATCCTTTCTCACTTATGTGATGAAAGATAACAAGTATAATAATAATAAAACTTTATAAGTAAAAAATAAAAAAAGAGGATGTTGGGGGAAATAAGAAATGTCATTCCCTGCATATGAGAATTTTATGATATAAAGTAGAATTTGTCAAAACATGTATGAATCTTTTCATTGCAGAATTGTTTATATTTACCAAAAACTTGACAACAATGTAGAGTTAGTATATACATTTGATGGAATACCACACGGTAGTCAAAATTTATAAATAAATAAATTAATGGAAAGAATCTAGCATTTATCTTGCTTTTCCTATTTTGAAGAGTTGCATACATTAAAAAATATATTTGATGAAATATTAGGTACTGAGTGAAAAAACAAAGAAGGATAAATTAAATATAAACAAAAAAAATTAAAAATTAAAAAAAAACAGAAGGAGAACATAAATTGGAATATCACCATTTTACCACCTTTAACGAAGTAATGGATTCAGGTAATATTTACTAACATCACGAAGAAAAGTATTATCTTCCTTCTGATGGAAGCACACACCATCACCTATGATACAGTCTTGCCAAGGGGGAAAACAAAACAAAACAAAACAAAACAAGGGTTCTCACTACCAATATACAAGAAATAAATGAGAAAGAGGAATATTTGGAAATTAGCAAACTCCAGGTCTTGGGAAACTCTGAAAGCAAATGAATAGGTTTCTCCAACAAATTACAAGGAAAGGAGAGAGGGAGAGAGAGAAGAAAGGAAGGAAAGAAAATGTGTGTGTGTGTGTGTGTGTGTGGTGCTTTTAGATCTAGCTTTACATTAAAAGACATTTAAGAGCTATCTTTATTCTCTTTCTGATGAAAACAAAAGATTAAAATTAAAAATAAAGAAATTGTATCTGGGAAATTCAAGCACCGAATATTTGATGAAAACAAAGTAACATTGTTTATTTTTTACATAATATTTTATAGCTATTTCTAAAATCCCTAATTTTTACAAATATATTTTTCAAGTGTTTTGGAATTAAATGATATGCAAACATTTAGAACTTAAGTGATATTCGAGCTAAGATATTCTTCATAATTATATTGAGGGTTACATATAGATGAAACAAGATTGGGCAACTATTTATAATTGAAGCTGGAAAGAGTAAATTCGAGTTTATTATACTATTTGCTTTACTTTTGAACACACTTGAAATTTTCCATAATAAAAAATATACTAAAACAGATGCATATGTATATAGTTAAAAAATTAAGCAGTAACTAGAAAATTATATACATGGAAGTTTAATATATCATTCTCTGCATGTTTATTCATTTATATATTAAAGGCAATCCATAATCATATTTTTATCGCTTTCAAAAGTTTTATTTTCATAAACATGATAGGATTATCTACTGAACCTGTGTAACTGAAAGTTCAATCTTGCTTGTCTTCCCGTTACTGAAGTAACAAAGATAGCATAGTTCTAGGCACTAGAATGAAGTTGGCATTTCTAAGTTCTGTCAGATAATTATTAATTGCAATTCACAATAAAATTAATAAAATTTACTAACATATTACCTTTATTTGCCTGCTAATATATAAGTTAAACTCAGACAGCAAGCTAGCATTTTCTTTGTTGAAGACCCAAGAATTTCTTTAGAAATAAATTATTGTCAAATTTCAAGTACATATGGTATTAAGGCAACTTATATGTTTAATTCTAGATATCCATAAACAATAATAATATTATGTGTGTCAACTAAATCAGCGATACCAGTTACCAGCTGATTGGTATCCTTTGAGAAACAAAATCCATCTCAAATTTGATCTTCATTTTAACACTTCTTGGAAAAATAAAGAAACATCATTGAAATATTAACTAAAAATTAAATGCATTTTCCATGTTTGTAACTCTGTTTTCTATATTTTATTATTTTTAATTAAATAAAGGTAAAAATTCAGGCACAACAAATACAAGTTGCATTTTATCAATAACAAGAGGAAATTACAACCCAAAAAGATTTACATCATTTTTATTTTACTTCCATCTTTACAGATGAGTGAAAAGGCTTTAAAATATTTCCATGAGAAAATATTGTTTGCTTAAAAATATAGCTCTTTTTAGAGATCTGTGCTTAATTAATAAATCTATTATTTTTCTTTTCCATTCAGTTAATATTAATTATGATTATTATAACATAAAATCTCACTGAAAATAGAAAATATTTTAACCCTAAGGAAACTTCTTTAAAAATATTTAAACAGAAAAAATTACATACTTAGCACCTTCAAAACTGTGAATTAATAGTGCCATTTCATAATAAAAAGGAATATTCCCACTTTCACCATCTATAATATAGAGATAGAATGATAGCAATAAGAATTCAGGATATTAGTCATGAGGCTAGAGAGAAAGGATAAAAATTAATTAGCAAAGGTAATATTTAATAGTGTGTTTATTAGAAAAGAGGTTATACCATGCAGGTTTTTAAAAATAGGGTATTGACATTAGCATGTTTTACATCACTTAAAAAACTAAGCAGTAAATTTAGATTTCATATCAATATGAACCATGCTTAAGTGAACAATGGCCACAAGCTATAAGTCGATGTGGTGATCTTTCCTCCCCTTGTCACCTTGCCTATCTATTGGAGAGGAACACAGCCAAGTTCCAATTGATCACTGCTACACACAGCTTCCCTGCGATGCTGCCATTGGCACAGACTCCCTCCATCTGGCCTTAGTCTGAGTGCGGTTTCCTCTACAACTGTTGCAGTCTGTTACCATAGTAGCAGCTAAGAGGGCTATAAGAGGATGGGAAAAGAAAAGAAAAGCACACTCCCTTCTATGCTCTGTGGTGAGATTTTGAAATGATTCGAAGCTGTCGCTGAAAATGTGACAGCAAAAAACGGTTTGACAAAAGACATGCGAGATAGATAAACACCTTTTCAAAAAAAAAATAAGCGGGTATTAATGAGAAACATTTGATCCTTGCAAATTAAGAATTTAGGAGCACCCTGATATAGTCGGAAGGTGACCCATGGATTATAGGATTATCAAGGGATGAAATGATGAAGGAGGGTTTATAGACCTTTATAAATGGAAGGGTAGAAAGACAAGCTATAAACAAAAATGTTGGATCAGTGTTTAGAAATTCCTTTTACTGTAAATCATGTACTTCTTCCTCAACTAGCTTACATCAATATTTGAAAAAATATAATGATAAGCATTTTCTAGATACTGCATTATAATTCCACGTTAAAAATAATTACAACCAGTATTTAATAATCCTGATGTAAAGAGAACATACAGTGTACTTCATTTATTTCCGAATAATACATCTTATCAAAGTTCCACCAAAAACATTTTTTAGCTTCTAAAGTTTTGAGGGTAATCAGGGGGATATACAAACATTCTTCACAGAAAAGTAGCATATCATAAACCAAAACACTAAAACCTAAAAGGACAATAGAAAACAGTGAATTCTACACCATTTTTAAAAGAGCCTACTATGAAAGTCTGTGGCAGGTAGAAATATTTCTAACTCTTATGGCTTTTGTGATGACTACTGAGCTGGAAATATTTTTTAAAGGTCATCTTGTCCTTCCTCTACTCCCAAACAGGAAAATCTCAGTCAAAGGCTGCTGTGTCCTACTTTAGAAAACCACAGGGAGTCAAATTATGCCACCTGTCTTACAGTCCAGACTATTCTCCATGTTCATGATTTTCATTCTTTTGTAATTTAAATAACAGAAGATAGCCAGCCAAATTTTCCTCAGAGAGTCAGCATTATCTCTGTTTCTACAATCAAACATTTTGTTTGTCTTTTTTGGGAAAAAAAATAGAGCAAGAGAAAGAAATGGAACCTGTCCGACTAACAATCATAACTCTGAAAAGTGCCAAAACAAGGGAAACCTCAGTGAAGACTGACATTTTCAAGGATTCTCATTCAAGGTCAGACTTCTCTATATAGAATATCTGTGATTTTAATCTCATCCAATAATGTAAACTTTATTAATAAAAGGAAGGTTGGCTTAATAGATAGCGGGTGAGTTTGAGATATTCAAAGCACTTGCAAGTGGGCTATATTGCAATATTTAGTTTGAGTATCTAATAAGAAAAACCACAAACCCTTTGCACAAGGCCAAGAGTTTGGCTTTTAGATTGATGCATTTGCAGGTCAAATAGCTAGGTCTGGTGAACATGGTTTCTAGCCATCATTCTCATTTGCTATAATTTTATTTATTCAGGCTTCTTTTTAAAAATACTATTATATGTTGCCAATTTTGAAAATACTTATTAAGTACCCATCCAGCCTAAGGCACAGAAATATACACAAGGATAAAAGAAAATATTGTTTTCCTATTTTCAAGATCTTTAAATAGGATTAACACGCAACATGCTTTCTTCTTTGAATCTATCAAATCATTACTACTAACATGACTATATTAAGTGTACTCATCATTGTGTCATTTTTTGCTGCGTCAACTCAATGTTTATTTGTAATTATGAGGGCACCTCAACACACAAAAGAACCATGATATCACCATGCAATGAATAGGGTATTAAAGAAGTAAAAGTAACTCCAGAGATTTTATTGTCCAGAGGATGAGACAAATTTACAAGAACATGGCTATTCGGGATGCACATAGCTGTATGAAGAAGACCATCATATGTATATCAAACTTACAAATTCGACTATACATGTTCACAAGCTGGGATAGAAAGAGAGAAGAGGAAAGGAGAGGAAAAAAAGTTCAAATATTCCAGAGGATTCCAGTCACTACCATAATCCAGAACAGTGCTATTTATTTTTAATTTCTCCCTAGCTCCTACTAAGGAGTTTGGCTCAGAGTAGTGCTTAAAATGTGTTTCATTAGATGTAATTGGCTAGAACATGATCATCTGAAGTATGACACTGAGGAATATGTACTTCAGATTCAGATATAAAAACTCAGTGTGAGCAACAAGAAACCCCAAATTGCAATGGATTAAAAGACATAAATCTATGTTTCTCTTATTTAAGTGCTGGCACCCTGGGCTCCACATCAGATGAAAGAAAGAAAGGGAAGAAGAAAGGTATGCCTCCTCCATTTAAGGGACCTCCTTTTCAAGGATATCTGTTTCATTCCATCTGTAAGAATTGTCACATGGCCACATCTAACCACAGAGGAGGCTTAAGAAGATAAGATTTATTATTGATTTTCACATTCTGCTAATATTTAGGGCACTTTAATGGGAACAATGTAGAAAATGAATATTTGGGGACAAATAGAAATATGTGCCAAGAGTTTAATGGAATTTGGATTTTATCATATAAGCAATATTTTTAAAATTTTTATTTATATTTTTTATTTATTAAAGAATTTATGGGTTTACAGAATAATCGTGCATAAAACACAGGATTCCTAAAAACCTTACCCCACCACCAACACCTTGCATTGGTGTGGAACATTTGTTAGAAATGATGAAAGCACATTTTATTTTAACGATTTATTTATTTTATTACATATCTCCCCTCCCCCCCGCTGCGGCGATGCGACAAGACCGGTCACCGCACAGGCATGGCTTTCCCCGCTTGTGGGCGGCTTCTGCTTCCATTCACGGCCGGCTCTGCTTCAGTTCGTGGGTGGCTGGCTGTGCTCCATTCGCGGGCAAACTGCCCTGCCCGTGGCGGCTTTTGCCCTGTGCATGGCAGCTTTTTGCCCTGCCCACGGCAGCTCTGCCCGCCCATGGCGGCTTGCCCTTCTCAAGGCGGTCTGCCCACTAGGAGAGGTCCCCGGGAACTGAACCCGGGGCCTCCCATGTGGTATGCCAGCGCCCTATCCACTGGGCTATCGAGCCAGCCCCGAAAGCACATTTTCATAAATGTACTATGAACCATATTCCATGGTTTGACTTAGGGTTCACTGGTTGTATATTTCAGTTCCATGGATTTTTTAAAATTGTATTGTTACCATGTATACAAACCAATATTTCTCTTTTAATTATATTGGGATATATATTTCAGTGCTATTAATTGCATTCAAAACGTTGTGCTCTCATCACCACCATCCATTAAATTTGCATCATTCCAAAGGGGTACCCTGTACCTTTTAAGCCTTAAATTCCCATTCTCTATCCACACCCTAGTCACACATATCCTAGATACTGACTCTATGAGTTTGCTTATCCTAATAGTTTCTAATCAGTGAGATCATATAATATTTGTTCTTTTGTGTCTGGTTTATTTCACTCAACATTATGTCTTCAAGGTTCATCCATGCTGTGGATTGTATCAGGACTCCAATCCTTTTTACGGCTGAATAACACTCCATTGTGTGTAAGACCATATTTTATTTATCCATTCATGGATTGGTGGGCACTTGGGTTGCTTCCATCTTTTGGCATTGTGAATAATGCCACTACGAACACTTGTGTGCAAATATCTATTTGATTCCCTGCTTTCAATTCTTTTGAGTATATCTCTAGAAGCTGGATTGCCAGGTGATCTGTTTCTATCCTTAGCTTTCTAAGGAAATGCCAAACTGTCTTCCACAGCAGCTGCACCATTTTGCATTCCCACCATCAATGAATGAGTGTTCCTATTTTGCTATTTCTCTGCATCCTCTCCCACACTTGCTCTTTTTTTTTTAATAGCAGCCATTCTAATAGGTGTGAAATATTATTTCCTTGTGGCTTTGATTTGCATTTCCCTGATAGCCAATTACGTTGAGCATCTTTTCATATACTTTCTGGCCATTTGTATGTCTTCTTTGGAGAGATGTCTGTTCAAATCTTTTGCCCATTTTCTAGTTGGGCTGTTTTCCTTTTTGTTGTTGCATTGTAGGGTTTCTTTAAATATTTTGGATATTTACTTTTTATCAGACATGTGGTTTCCAGATGCTTTCTCCCATTGTGTAGGGTGTATCATTTTATTTTCTTGATAAAGTTCTTTGAGGCAGAAATGTTTTAATTTTCATGAGGTGCCATTTATCTATTTTTTCTTCTGTTGCTTGTGCTTTGGGTGTAAAGTCTAAGAAACCACTGCCTAACACAAGGTCCTGATGATGCTTTCCTACATTTTCTTCTAGGAGTTTGATGGCTCTTATATTTAGGTCTTTAATCCATTTTTAGTTGTTTTTTTCTATATTGTGTGAAGTAAGGGTCCTCTTTTATTGCAGATGGAGGTCCAGTTTTTCCAGCACCATTTGTTAAGACACTCTTCTTTCTCATGTGAGTTATATGTTTTAACAATTATTTAGACTGATGAAATATTTGTGAGTTTACTTTGAAGAGGAATAATGCCCCCAGTAGCAACCAGCCAAAACTGGAAAACTTTAAGCAACAAAATAAATAATGTACTATTAGATTATAAACCAAAGTATAAAATATTCATGAGTCCATAATAAAATAAATAAATGATCAAATCAATAAATAAATGGAGGAGAAGAGAAAAATCTCCCAGGCCAAAGCATTCCAAATAATTTAGGTAGATAAGCTCCCATTAATTGTATGCTGCACATAGTGACTTCCTTCCAACATGTACAGTATAGTAAGGGAGGTAAAAAGAGGATTTTTATAGTGGTGAATTCTGAAAAACACTTCCACAGTCAGGTGATGAAGGTTATGTCATCAGTGATAAGTCATATTCATATCATGTACCCTTTATATAAGGATATTATTAAAGAATGGTCCTTTTCCTCTGTGGTCTTCCCCCTTCCTCCCCCCAAAAAAACATAATTCTTGTCTAACCATGAGTAAAACATCAGAAAAATCCCAACTGAAAGATAGTCTATAAAATACTTGACTAGTACTTGTCCAAACTATCCAAGGTCATCAGAAATAAGGAAAATATGAGAAACTCTCACAGTTTACGGGAGCTTAAGGAGACATGCGGACTTAATGTAATGGGTATCTAATGGATCTTAATTAACAAAAATGCATCAGTATTGGTTTGTTAGTTGTGACAAATGTATAATACTATGTAAGATGTTAATAATAGGCAGAATCGCATGTGAGGTATATGGAAAATGTATGATATGTGCAAATTTTTTGAATATGAAACTTCTAAAATAAAGTTTATTTTAAAAGTTATAATGCTGAGTTTATTAAGTGTGGCATTATAAGGTAGAATTCAATTCGTGGCCTGTAAATTTAAGGGTGTGAGCAACTAGGTGGCTTTCCTAAATGGACTCCTTATTTCTTCATTCTGTATTTACAAAACCCTATTATATCTGTCTCATTGGCTATAAAACTTAAGTGTTTCAATCATATTTTGTTATGTTATATATTCTACTTGTCAACATCATTTGTTTTTAACAAAATGCTATTTGCTAGGAACTCTTTAATATCTTCTGAAAATGCAATGATCATGTTTTCTGGAATAGGAAATGGTGAATATACTCCAAAGCTCTAGAAAAATGTTGAACAGACCGTGTTAGATATAGCCCATCTTTTCTTTTGTTCTACTTGGCTCAAGATCTAATTTCAAGCTAAAATATGAGGAGGCTGACTCAAATAGTTTCCAGACCAAACTAGATAGTAACCTTTTAGTGGATATAAAGCAGCATTATTTTCCTAATATTTACCTAGTCAATAATTTAGGTAAAACCTAGAGTTACGCAATCTAATTTTTTCCATAAGTCTCAACATCTTTAAAAAATCATCTCCCATGCATATTTCTTTTTATTGCATTGGCTCTCTTTTTTAAAAGTTACTATACAGAACAAATGCCCAGGTGGAGTTGTGTCATTGTCATCTTCACAGAAAATCTTCTATTGAAAAAACCTACTCTCTCTCTTCTAGAGTAATTCATCAGATGAAGAACAACTAGCAAAAGAGACAGGGAAAACTACACGATTTTTCCAAGTTACAATAAAATAAGCTTGATTTATCCAAATATACAAAACAATAAACTTGATTGGAATGGAAGGTTAATGTGAAATTTTAGATAGAATGAAATAATATTAACTAGGAAAAAATCTCATTTATTAATACCCATTTATTAAATTCCAAGTCAAGCTACACATTGCCTTAAAAATGATTAAGACACAACATCATCTTTCAAAAATGTAGTGTTCTGGTGAAATATAGAGACATACAAAAAATGTCATTACCATAATATAATGGAGATAACATTTAAGAGACGTCAACAGAGCATTAAGAAACCATATGGTGGAGTGACGGTATTAAAAAAAAAAACAGCAGATCTTGGCATTACTAGTGAACATGAACTCAAGAGAAAGTGACTGGGGTTTCAAATTTTGAAAAGGGGTAGAGAACCAAATGTCACACAGTTCTGCTTTGGACAAGGGTATACTATTTATTATAAAAGCAAAAAATGAAATTTACAACATTGCTCATTCACAAGAAGACTGAAGTGAGAGCTATTGAAAGAGTCTATCAGATATTTAAAAAGGGAGGATGGAAAGGAGGGAGGAAAAGTTCAGAAAGAAATATTTTAAAACTACATTTTTCTACATGATTAAATTGTTGTATCAAAATGATTACCACCTACATTAAAGATTTTTCTTTTAAAAGTATAAAATTCATCCAGGTTAGAAAAATTGTGACCCACATTAAGGTAGATAAGTGAAAATTAGAGGCTTGGAAGTTCCTCCATAATGGTAAATATTAAAAAAATAATAATAAGTAAACTATTTCTCTGGGGCTAAAGGTATACCAAAGCACAAGAGGAAAATTGAGCAACTTTCTTGTTTTCTCTTTCCTGATAAGCTTTCATCTGCTAATTGCTCCCTGAAAGGGACAAGTTCACAGTTCTAAATCACAGAATGGCCAACAGTAGGAATACCTAAACCTAATTGGCAAAATATTTGAATATTAAAAGAAATTCTGTGTGAGTTTGAAAAATGGCAATAAAAGGCCGTTCCCATATATGCATATATCATGTTACTGCTGCTTAAAAAACGTATGCTTTTCTTCAACGTCGGCACAAAATCGTAGCCTAATTTTTAAGATTCTGCCTCAAATATCCTTTCCTTCTATTTCATTATTACCGTCTTACTATCCCTTATTTGAATCATGAAAAGAGCTTCCTAACCAGTGTCTTTGCTTCCAGTATTTTCCCTTCTTAAATCCAGCACTCCTGCCTAGCTAGAATGATCTTACTAAAGCACTGATTTGATCATGTAATTCAAAATTAAAGGATTACCCTTTAAATTATACTTCAAATAAGTATTAAAGTCACGTTTCTTTCAATAGCTTCATCAATTTGTCTAAATAAACCTTTATTTAAAATTGCGCTACAATTTTTTACTTTTACAAAAAGTAAAAAAAAAAAAATCAAGTTTCTTGTTTAGTACAGGTCCTGGTCCAAGCTAGTCCAAGTCCATTTCTCAAGGATTTTTCTCCCTTAATATATTTAAGAATTCTTTACCAAGACACTACCTTTTCCTTGTTACTCTGACCACTTGAAATGTCCTCACTCAGCCCCAGCTGCTGGATTTCTACCCAACTTTCAAAATAAAACTACAGGGGAAACCTTTACAATAAAGCCTTGAGCAGAGTATGCATTTGATGAACATTTATGGAATTGATTTGAAACACGTCCAACCTTTTCAATGTAAGAAATTCCTGACAAAATATCCAACCTCTACTTGAATATTTGAAAATAATTCATTGATTGATGAGGCAATTCATTGTTAAAAGATTAGTTTTTTTCTTTTTGTTGAATTGAAATCTGTGATCTTGAAACTTCCATCTAGTTATACTGAAAGTTCTCCTTAAATTGGAGTGTTTTAAGATATTTTATTAATGTTTTTTAGTAAGAAAGTTCCCTGTTTATTTTTTGTTTATCCAATGATAGTTTAAAGATAAGTATTATGCTACAATATGTGTGCCCACAAAACCTTATTATGTTATATAGAACATATGTGCACAGTTTTCATTTTAACATAAGGAGGACAGAAGGAAACTCATAGTTGATGCCAAAACACATGACAACTGCTGCTACTCCACATTCTGTGAGGTCCATCATACTGTATTAGTTTTTTTTTTTAATTATTATTATACAGAACCAAGTTACTTGCTCCAGAAGTTCTAATTACCAGTAGTGAGGGCTAATTAGGTAGAAGGTATCAAACTAGAATTTCAAGAAATTAGCATCTTTTCTCAAAACTTTCAACAGTCATTGTTGAACCTCCTGTAGTCAGTCTTTTTTCTCTAAATTTCTTAGAGAAACTTCAACAAAATCATATATAAATAAGAACAATTCTGTTCATTTTTTAAAAATGTATTAAGCTTCTATCTATGCAAACTGTTGACTTTAAAAAAAGTATCATCCTTGTCCCCATAGCTGCTATGATATAACCAAATCTAACATCTAGGGTTGCTTAATATATAAATAAGTATAACCTTCATTCAAGTTAACATAAGTGAATGAGGCCACAGTTCTACAAGAAATCCAGAGTTCACATCTCTAGCCGCCCACATTATACTCAATCTACAACCACAAACAGCATAGAGATTCAGATTCCAAGAATACTTGCTACTGGTTCTAAATAACAAGTATATACACGTTGAATGGCAACTCAAAAAAGTAATATTGAAATACAAATGCCCACAGGATAAAACAAAATATGAACCCATGAAAAATATTTTATCAAACTTACTACCATTAACCATGAATGCAAAGAGTTACTCCCTACAGTATATAAATGTAGGTCAAATTTTAATTCATGACTCTAATAATTAATTTCTTGCATTTAATAAGATAATTTGCATGTAAATAAAATCATTTAATAAAAATTAAAAATTTTCTAAGAATATACTATATTGATTTATAAAATATAGCATTGTATAGTGATTATCATAAATCCATATGGTATTTTGATGCTTAAACTGGCTCCCCTAGATTGCTTACTGAACAAGCCAATTAATAGATTACAATGATTCAGATTTCAATATATCAGACCAAATCAAACTGCTTTATTGCATGGCAAGGTCTCAAATCATAAATACTATTCTGACCCTTGTTTTCCCAAATTCTGACCTTGCATAGGGAAGTAGAAAAACACTTCTGTCACTCACATTGCAGATAAAGGATTCTATTTAAAAATATATATGTGAGCTACAATGTATTTATTTTAAATTTTTAATAATTATTAATTTACAGTAAAGTTGCCTTGTATAAAATGTGTTATAGAATCTCTAATCACTGAAGAAAACTCACATTGCCTCTTATGTGACATTAATATCCATCACATCACACTTTTTGTTTACACAAATCCATCATTCCCATGTCTGCCTTTCTGTTAGGCATTCTCACCTGGGAGGTGACTTTTCCTCTACCTCTAAATCTGACCATTCCTTTAGGCACACTCCACATCTTCCTTTCTCCCTTCAGCCTTTGCCTTACTAGTTCAACATTGAGTAAGTATTTTTCTTTCTTTAAACTACTAAAATACTTGTAGTCTGGGGGGAGGAGTGGAAGCATTTAACATTTGATAAACTATAGTGTTCTACCCATGTCTCTGAAGAATGGCTCACAGGATGGCTCACAAACACATATTCAAAAATTCATTTTTTTAAAGAAATGAGAGGGGATACATAGTATCTTCTTTTGTTTCTTTTTCTCTCCTAATCCTTTCAGCAGTCTGTGGGACTCAAGGATAAAAACAGAGAGAATTTATAAGTAAACTTCCCAAAGTTTGAATTTGGTAAGTCATTTTGTGGTAGTCAAGAATTTTTTTTTTTTTGGTAACTCTTTAGGAAGTTTATTTTCCTGAATTTACAAACTTTCCTGAAGTTTGTCAATTCCGAGATGATTTGCAAATGGCCTCATGGAATACTACATAATAGAGCAATTTGATTAATTAGCTAAAGCTAATAAAGTCCCTAAGGAATGTTTATTGCCTTGAGGATTAGTTAAACCACCCCCTCTTCATTCATGCATCTTCACAATATTCAGATTCCATCTTTAGACCCACAATCTGTTATGCTTTTATAAATGACGATATTCTCTTTATCACATCCCTGTATTATAGACTCATTAACTTATTAGTTATCTCATCTAAGACACAAACAATTCCTTCTTGTTAAATTTGTCATAATAATATTCCAGAGAACAAGTGTTTTAGTTTTAAGCATGGTTCTTGCATATTTGTCTACTTCTAATGAGAAACTTAGCACCTGATGGAAATCTCTGTTAGGAAAATAATGTAAGATCATATCGTGCTTTTATTGAAATATCTAAGAACTTTGATTTCACAAACAAGAATAAGCCATGAACATAAAGTATGAGAGCACATTATGGACTCCTAGATATTCATGGTTATTAAGAACCTATACCATAATTCAACCATGATAATCAGAATTAGCAGGAATAAACTTCAGTCAGATGGTATTTCCAATGGGGAAATGGAGAATACACTCTGATTACCCTTTCTTTTTAGCTTCTATGTTAATGTTTATATTACGTTTGGATGAATTGATTGCCTGCTTTTTCTCTGACCCCTACCTTAACCTCCACCACATGCACATAAACACACATGTATTCATATGCATACACACATTTATACTGTAGAAAACAAAGGGATATTTCCCCCTACATATTGTCATATGGACTCAAAAGTTATTTGGCCTTCTCTGGCAAAGACTGCATTCCCAATTAACTCTACTTTTAAAACAGAACCATGATTTTGTTGGGGTCAACACATTATTTCCTGCCCATCCTTAAAAATAGAACTGTCCATGTGATGTAAGTCAAAGTGTTAGCATTAAGGTCTCTAGGGGGCTGACTCATGATCTGCACCCTATTGCCCTTGGCTCTTCATCTTTCCTGCTGTTTGAAACAAAGATATAATGTTTTGAATTCTAACAATTACCTTGCAAAAAATACCACACCACATCTGGAGATGGCTCTGAAAGCTAAAAGGAGATTGCATACCTGATGAAATTTTGTTACCATATAGTTTCTGGCTGCCTATCTTCAGACTTCCCTTTGTATAAACACACATACACACACACACATATACACAAACAACAACAAAAAGCAACAACCCTCTTACTCCCCCTGAATCCATTCTTTAGCTACCGTAATCTGTGCTGTTATATGTAATCTAATGCAACACTTTTTTGTTACACTCTCCCACCTAAGATTGAAACAATTAACTTCAGGTAAACGCCTCTTTTGATTAATGATGCTCATTGTTTAATTGGCTTATAACTAAAAGGCTCATAAGGCAAATTCATTTAATTAGTTACTCAGAATGACAGTTTAAAACAAATTTATCTTAGAGTATTTACTAGGTAGGTAAATGTCTTTCTGGTTGATGTATTAACATTTTATTTGGCTACCCTTTACATTTCATAATATCCTTTAAATTTTTTTCATGCTAAAATTATTGACACCATAATCTATGATATAGAACTTCTGGCCCATCAGTCACTTAGGTTTTCTTTGCATTAAAGCAAATATTAAGTTGTTAGGGGCAAAATTTGAAAATTACTCTGTAGGTATACTATTGATCTGCATCTACCAAACAATTGAAAAGCCTTCTCTTTAACTTTGTGTCCATATCAATCAGTCTCTTCATTTTGTTCAAGAAGTCTTCTTCAAGGGGCAGAGACATGGCAATAAGACAGACTGACCACAAGACTGGTAGGATCCTGTTGGGAACTGGATAAAACTTTTGGTAGCCCAGGGATGACTGGGGATCTCAGCAAAATTAGCAGGATTTGGAGGTCTTTTTGAAAGTGAAAGCATAAGATGTGCACAGCTTGAGGAAAAAGATCAAGAAAAAGTAAGGACTGTGAATACTGGTGTGTGAACAGGTGCAGGAAGAGACCATTCTCATGGATGGTGTGTTCAGGAGATGAAAACAGGCAAGTAGAATGGCATTGAAGGAAAGATGAGGGATGAGAGGCACTTCAACCCAGAGACTATTATCCAGCAGAAACAACTAAAGGGATGAGGTTATATGATTTCAGCAACCAAGATAGTGTGGGAAAAGATGGGGGGAAACTTGGTATATGAGGAACAAACAGTATAGCTGAAGAAATCACAGAAACCAGACCCATAAATTACAGCCGTGTTCATTATAGGAAACATAAGCAGTTGAAACAAGAGCTCAAAGCCTGGATCCTGAGAGTGGATGACACTGAGAAGTTAGCACTTGAATTTTCTCTTCCTGGCCACAAGCATCAGGTTAATGAAAAGACCACTGATTACCAGCTCTATGAGAAATTCAAGAAGAAAGCACAGATGAGACTGAAGGAAGCTGATGAGCCCCCAAAAATATTTCGTAATTTTTTCCTTTGACAAGTATAGGATATTTTGTAAATACAACACACACAAACAAACACATACAAACAGTTTCCTACTAGAGGCTTACTAATTCCTTAGTAGACAGCTCCAAAACCTACCATGATACTTCTACTTTTAACCTGCTAGAATTTGCAAGCATTGGATTTGTAATCTTCTAAAGCAAAAAAGTAGTAGTTGTTTTTTTCTTCGAGGGCAAACCTTACTCTCATACTCTTATTGGCATTATGTAAACTTTCCCCTGATATATTTTGTGGGAGGTGGGGGTAACTCAGGAAGAAAAAGTACAGAATATGAGATATCATCACATAGATTATTGTTCTTATTATTTATGACACAACGTATTCCATCATAAATAGCTGATATGGGGCTCACAACCTTATCATTCACTGAAACATGTTTTAGAAAACCTAGAATGGGACCAAAGGGACAATTATATTTTCTGACTTTTACAAAATTGCCTGTATGCACTCATTTTAAAATGTATTTATACTGTAACCATTTTAGCTCTGATTATGCTTTTAAAAT
>PVKH010005768.1:0-21730 GCA_004027955.1 Chaetophractus vellerosus | reverse complement strand
CCGGCTTCCGCAGTTCGCAGGCAGCAGCTCCACTTTTCACGGGTGACTTTGCCATGCCCGTGGGGGCTCCGCCCTGCCCGTGGCAGCTTTTTGCCTTGCCCACGGCGGCTCTGCCCCGCCCATGGCCGCTTGCCTTTCTCAAGGCCGTCTGCCCGCTCGGAGAGGTCCCCGGGAACTGAACCCAGGGCCTTCCATGTGGTACCCAAGCGCGCTCTTATCCACTGAGCTATCTAGCCGGGCCCAGAAAGTACTTTAATATCTAAAAAATCTCCCAGATTTTAGGTTCTCCAACCACTCTTTAGATAACCTTAATACTCTGACCAATTTGTAGCTTGTTTTAGATGCTCATATTTTGGGGGGAAGCGTGTGGTCTAGAGAAAAGAAAGAGCACACTTAAGAAATTTGGCAGAGGTTGGGAATATAGGCATTAGAAATAATCACACATTCTTTAGTACGCTTTCTTGGAGATGAAAAAAAAGTCTTTCGTGGGTCTTGAACACTATAAAAAGGATTACTATTTTAATTTTAGATATTTTATGGGTCTTCTTTTAACTTTCAGTAGATTGTAAAGGCCTACTAGATTAGAGTATGCCCCTCTCTTTGAATAACGTTTGCTTCCCTTGGTTTCCTTGGGCATTTTTCTCCTAGAAAAATCTTATCTATTTTCATTTTCCTTAATGAGCATTGCATGACACCATCTCCTTGGCATTTCCTCAGAGTTTGCTGTTTCAAATTCCCCAACCAAGAGAAGGGGTTTGTTAGTGAAGGAGGGCTGTAATATAAGTGAAAATTAACTGAACTTTTTCTTTAATTCCTTTTTTTAAAAGACATGGACTGTTTTACTTAAGTCTTTAAAATATGTTTGTGTTTTATACTATCTAGGTTCTTAAGTTGGTTCCTAGACATTATTGAGATGTCTGTATGTAAACTAGACAAAATGCTCATCTACTTAAAAAATAAAAATGGTTAGGAAGCAGAGGTAAGACATTAATTGTCAGAATAATGCAGAAGTTTTTTTTAGCCCAAAATTGGGTGTTTTAACATGTTGGCAGTTGTTAGACCTAAGACTAGATAGACTCCAAAGTACCAAGTTCATATCTTTGGAATTAAAAGTCTTCTGTAAACAAAGGAAATGTTAAAGCAATAATAACTAGAGTTTTAAAGGGAAACATTTGTGTTTTATGAACTTTCCCTCAAGATCTTCTTACTTAGTGGGCAGGTGATTAAATTACAGTGAGAATGGGAGCTCTGAGGAGAAAACCACACTTGAATCCTCTCTTTAGCCGCATCTTCCATCTTTATCTAGTTAGGTGCAGCACCTGGACCCACAGTCATGGCTCCCGCAGTGTTTTACACCCCACCATCTTAGAGGTGCAGAGGAGGAGAATGGCTGTTTGGGCAAGTTACTGAACCCCTCAGTCTGATTTCTTGTCTGAAAATATAGGGCCAGGAGTGCCTGCCAAGCAGGGTTGTTATAAGGATTAGATTAGAAAGGATATGGAAAGTGATTGGACTTCCAGTTCAGCATTCAGTAAATGGTGGTGCTGTGCTCAGGTGCTGATCTTTGGCATCAAGAATTGTGTTTCATGTTTAGAGGTACCTCATTTTAAACGTCTGAAGAAATCCTCACAGAACATGGAATCTGGCAAATGGGCACAGCTGATAACACGCTCAATTGTCGCTGCCTTCGCTGTGGTAACCCTTAGGGGCTGGCACAGGTAGCTCGCTTGGTGCTGTCCCCTGTCCCCTGACCCAGTGTGCCTGCACTCTCCTCCTCCCTGCCTCAGCAGTGAAGGTTTTCATGCCGTGACTTGAATTCCTGGGATTGAGAATGCCAGAGGAGTTTTCAAAGGAGGCCTTTCTGAATAGAACCTCTGTCCGGCCAGAGCCCTCACATGGCCATTCAGTGCTGAGTACAGAAGTACTTTTGATACCGTCTGCTGAGTTGTCAGCTCTTGTGGAGGTAACACGGCTAAAGTGGCACAGGGGAAGATTATTAAGGGCACGGCCATCTAAATGGGAGCTCTTTAACAAAAGTCTGGCAATAAACTGAATTTCCTCATTTTAAATTGCTGTGAAGAAAACCCCAAGCATGTGTTGCACAAAGCTTCACTGTTGTCTCACTGGGGGCTAGCAGAGGGCTGTGAGGCTCTCTGACTTGATAAAATCCCCTCCTCCTTGGCTTTTCAGTGCTTGGTTCTCTCTGTGTGGGTGTAATTGGGACTGGGAAAAGAAAAGGGATTGTGGAAAGCAATAGTCTGCTTTCTGCTAGTTTCCAGCAGCTGTTTCGGTCTGGTGGGGGTTGGGGTATTGTGTGTGTGATGGAGAATTTGAGTGGCTGCCCTTTGGAAAAGTGGCATCTTACTAACACTTGATAGGTAGCTAATTGTGTTCCTCCTGGCGACCTGTCTGTCCTTTGCCTGCGGTTGCCAGGCCAGAATAGTTGTAAGGACTTAAACTCTGGAGCCTCAGAGCACTGGATTTGAGCCCGGCTCTACCTCTTACAAGCTATGTGACCAGGGATGAGTCTCTTCTTTCCACGCCTTGGCTCTCCTGTGAGTCTCCTGGTTATTGTAGGGAGCAGTAAATCCACTTTATCTATCTGTCAGTACAAACCACCAGGAAAGAATCTCATACACTGAGGGGAAGAAAAGAGCCAGAACTTCCGTAACTCTTATTCTTACCCACCACGCCAGCCGGTGGATAAAGGGTCTATTCTTAGTGCTACTGTAGAGTTGCTAGTAGTTACTTCACAGCAAAACCCCTTTGCAAAGTAGAGAGCACAGTCCACTTAATAGAATTTCTGCTCTCCAGGTCACGACCAGGTCAGATGACTTTGGATACTGTACAGATGCCATTTAAAAATGATTATTAGAGAAGTTGTGGGTGTATAGAACAATCATGCATAAAATACAGGATTCCCATATACCATCTATTATTATCTTGCATTGGTGCAGTACATTTGTTACAGTGATGAAATCACATTTTTATAATTGTACTATTAACTATAGTCCATGGTTTAACTTATGGCCTACTATATTGTGCAGTTCTGTGCAATTTTTCTCTTTTATTCTGGTACCAAATGCACAACCTAACATTTCCCCTTTTAGCTATATTCAGATATACATTTCAGCACTGTGATTTTCTTTTGCGCTTTATCTTGATGATTGTGATTTTCTGGGTTTTAGTGGCCAAGTTGATGGGTTTAAGTTTTCTTTAATTTTCTCTTGATTGGAGAATAACCAGAGTTGGTATGAGAAGGTGCAAAAGTGTGTACAAGTCCTCTTTTGCATCTTCTAGGAAAAGGAAGTGCTGGCAAAGTAATGGTTTTCAGACCATTTTAAATCCACCGGATGTTCTGGCAGTTCTAAGACTTTAGCGTTCATGGGCTCTACATAGCAGCTTGGTGAGCTGAACTAACTTGAAAAATATCTTGTCAAAATTTCTATGAGAAGCAAAGGAGAGGAATGAATAGAATTCTGAGGTGAAATAATATAATTTTTAAATTTTGGAAATCCCCTTTAACTAAAAAAGAACTCTCCTGGTGCATTTAAAGTCAGAGTGTGACTTAGAGAAAAGAGCTGCCAGGCCAGCACAGGCTGAGGGTGGTGTAGAGAGAGGCTAGTGAGGGACCCAGAGGGAACCAGGCTGCACACAGCATGGGCTTTAACTGCTGCTTTGCCTGAGCAGACAGGGATCCATGGCATGCTGTCCCATCTTTTATTCTTTATATGGGGCGGGCTTTACTTAGGTGGGAAGTCTGTGTGGCTTAGAAGATGGTTATGTCAAATGGAGTATATGTTTAAATGTATTTTAACGGCACCTGAGGAATTATTTTTGTATGGATATTTATTTATTAATCATCTAATAAATGTGTCCGTTCTACAGCTTTTAGATTTTCCTAAAGCAGATTATACCTGAGTATTATAACCCCTCAGTTTCTGATCATATTTGTCACTCATAACCTAGGTTAATTTAGTTGAAGTAGGCCAAGGCCCTGACCTCAGATTTCTTAAACCTCTTAACTCATCTATTTCTCTCATTTTTATTAATCATTACCCTTTTCTTTTTCTCCTGTTCTCCCTTTCTTGTTTATAAAGGTATCCTGAGAAATTTTAAGTGCTTTTAACTGAAATAAATACATCTGAGATTATAATATTATTTCACTACTTTCAGCAAGTGGCAAGCTTAAGGGTCACTAATAGTTGGACAGCCTGACATTTTGTGCCCTGTCTTAGTGCTTTAGAATATACAGTATCTCCCCTGCAATTTTCTTCTTAAAAATGCTGATTGGAATGTAATTAAGGTAAAATTGGGCATAGAAGAACAAGTTTACAACATAAGTAACTAGGGAATATTAGATAAATCCAAAATGTGAGACATTCTGCAATACAACGTGTCTGGTCTCTTCAAGTGAGTCAGTGCCATGGATTTCAGACGTGCTGGAAAGGACAGGGACTCTGACAGAAACAAGCAAAAAGCCCCAGGGGGGCTCTGGGGAGATTAGAGTATGGGCTGGGTATTGGATACTATGGGATTATTGTTTTTCTTAGGTATGATTATGGTATGTGCTAATGGCAAGAGGATACTCTTGTATTTAGAAATGAGGTCTCTTGATGTCTGCACCGTATTTGAAATAGTTCAGTAGGGGAATTGAATTTATAGATAAACATGTCAGAATGTTGACAAAATGTTGAATCTTGCATTAGGTGATGAGATATTCATTGAATTTTCTACTATTCCTTCCATTCTTCTGTATGTTTGAGAAATTGCACAGTTAAAAACAATTGTATTTCCATTGCTGAGACAGTTCTACAGATTATATTTTTAAATGTATGCTGAAATGAATTCCTTTAAACATGAATTCCTTTATATGTTTTTCTTTGTCATAGTGATCTTTTGCCTCTTTTTAGCATATTTAATACCTGCATAGTGTAGATTGCACAGCGTAGTTCACAGCCCTGGGTGGTTAGAGAAGTGTTTGGGGGCTCTTCTGGACCCTGGCCCTCAGTCCACCTCAGAGACCCCACCTTTGCTGGCTCCGGGGTTCATGGTGAAGGATATCCTAGACTGCTTCTGGTAAAACTCTCCCCCTTGCTCGATACATTAGACTGGTATGGGTTCTGAGCTTCTGCTTTATAAGAGTCATTGAAAATGAAGTTAATGAACTGAGTTTTCTTCTCTTCTTTTAGGCTCTAGGGTCCTGGACAGGAGGGAAGCCGGCTTTGTGGAAAGGTTGTCAGTGCTTTAGAAGTTATGTGTGGGGTTAAATTGGTTTGATTTTGCTATATGATAAGCAGTATAGTCTTAAAGGCAGACTGTGGGGGAGGCTCTGGAGGTAGTCCCTGCCTCAGACTCTGGGGCTTGGCCCACGACTGTTTAAAGTTACTTCTGCACAGTGCAGACAGACATGCAATTTGAATTGAGTAACATTGGTTTTGAAGGAAACTGCATGCCTCCAGTTTCTACCCATGTTCAGATTTAGAGCTTTGTCTAAGAGCTTGTTTGCTTTTTTTTTTTTTTTTCTTCTTCAGTTAAAGTGTTTTGTTTTTTTTTTTCATTTAAGCATTGGGTGTTTTCTCCTAACTGGTTTCTGGCTTCAGGATCTCTTTGCTTACTTCCCTTTATGTTTTCCTTGCTAGGAAATAAATCTGTCAAGCTCTGTCTAGTTGCATAGGTTGAGGCAATTTCTTTCCACTGGAAGATTGTTGACAATATAAAGGGATAGCTGAGCAGAACAATGAGTAAGTGGCCTAGTCTGGTGAGGAAAAGCCATAGTGGCATAATTGGGAAACTCCTTTAGGAAGAATCAGGAATTCTCTGTAAGCATGTTACCTTGCTGGAAGTTGGGTGGAGAGTGCCTATAGTTTAACTTGGGTTTTATTCAAAAATTTTTTTTAATAGTTTAAAATTGTAAAGAGTTGATCTCTTCCCCCACAAGTATGGATTTTCAGAAGCTCTTCAGTTTGGAATTCAGTTTCAGAGGGAAACCCTTATCTTTTTAAACACTCTCCTTATGCCTGGTGCGCCAGTGGCTTTGGTGCTATCTCCAGAATGCTTTTGTCATATAGCTCTCAGACCTCAGGAAAGTATACCCTGCTAATCTTTTGGTGTGAACAAATGCCTCACCTTTTCAGTTGTTTTGTTTCTGACACTGTAGTCTGGAGTCCTGGGTGGGCAGGGTTGTCTGCCCGCTGGCTACAGAATGGTCTCCTCCCAGACTAAGATGCTCCTCTCTAACTGGCACTGCACTGCACGTGGGGGGGTGTATGGCAGGTTGTCTTAACTTTTAATTAGTCAGGAAATTTGGCTTAATACTTGCTGTGACAGCTAGACTTGCTAATAACTGGGTTAGAACGAGCTGTAATATTCTGTTGCTTTACTCAGACCTGTTATTTTTCCCTTTTTCTTACTCTCCCACAAATAAAACCGCCTTTGGATTTGGTGGCTTATTATAAAGCAATACTGTTGTTCCAATAAAAGATTGTGTTCTAAGCTTTTTGAGAGTAGATAATTGAATCACAGATTTTCTCTATTTTTTTCCTAATTGTTACTTGTTTGGTATTTCCTCTTTGCACGTGGCTTATTACTGCAATTACTTAAACTGCCTCTAAGAATATGATTATCTTGCATCATAATCATAGTAATATTTTAATATCATAATGAGCGGGGGGGGGCACTAAAGTGAGTTTCCCTTTGCATTTCCGAGCCCAATTAGAGGATATGCTTTGTCCTTTTCAGTAAGAATTTGAACTCTTTTCTCTATAATCGGCCACTGGGCTTGGGAGATAACAGAGAACACCATTGATAATTAATATGTATTTTGCTTTTCTTTCAATAGTAGATGCTGCTTTTAACAAATGAAGTATTGGATCAGGAAAGACAAAGTTAGTAGTACTATCTTCAGTGTTAAAGTTTTGGCTTAAGTATTGTTGTATGCTTTTGGTTATAGTCTTCTGATATTTTAGATTTTGTAGGCTTTTCCTTAATGACAGAGTCTGTACAAATCATACTCCACTTTTTTTCCTGTGCAGACCTTGAGATTATGCAGTAATACTCCCCCACTTCCATTCCCCAAAATAGTAGATGGTAGTGAAGCAGGCTTCATATAGGGAATTCGGATCTGGAACCTGGCAAGAAGTCCATGTGGACAGCGATGCCCCCAAGATGGCTGCTGGAAGACCATCGTGAGATTTTTGCCATCCAGAATGAGATCCCCTCTGGAAGCCAGGGGAAGCCCTGGATATTCTCCAGGGACATTATCATTGGCCCACCCGGAGGATTGATGGGTGGGGTAATCAATCAAAACAGCAAACAGTTGGGACTCCTCCCATGCCATTAGCAAAGGGGTGGAATAATTAATGGTTTAAAAAGCAGGTGCAAAACCTTTCTCCGGCTGTCTCTCTCATCCCTCTTGGCTTCTGCGCCCTGCTCTCTCCTTGACCTCCCTGCGTGGAACAACATACAAGTAAAACCTGGGTATTTATAATCTATAATGGGAAATTGTAGTCTATAAATCAGCCCTCTTTATCACTCTTCAGCCCCTTACTCTCTCCTGGCGACCCGTGATCTGTTATTTTCTCCCATTTCTCTTCCTTCCCTACCTTAATAAATTACTGGCCTAACTAACCCATCATGCCCTGAAATTCATTTCTGCAGCATAAGTCAAGAACCTAGACAAAATCCAGTAACAGTAGTATGTGTGTGTTTCCCTCTTGGTGAAGGGGGTGGGCTTAGTGTTAGGTGGGCAGATGGATTTGTTCCAAAACAAAGGGTGCTTCCAGCAATAACCACTCATGCTGATATTTGAGCATCCTATATCTAAGGGTTTCAGGAGCCTACTCAGTTGAGTGTCTGGTTAATAAAGACACTGTCTTCTTGCCTTTCAGTGCTGCCGCTTAATATTTTCAGCAGAAGGCATGAATGCCTTTTATTTGCTTTGTGGTGAAAAGGGGCCAGTTCTCAACAGGACAGTATGCCAATGGCCATGATTGGTATAAGCCTTCTAATTAAAAACTGTAGTGGCATTTGGTTATAATGCTAAACAGAGAAAGAAATCTGTGAGGACATTTGATTTGTGTGTGTCTGTGTGCTTTTTTTATTTCATATGAAAAAGGAAATCATTGCTTTTGCCAAGTTTTTTGCCAAAAGCTTTTGTCCATGTTTAATGACATATGGTTTCTTCTTGGAAATACCTACAGTTCATTGACTCTTAAGTGTTGTTAAGTGACCTGGCCTTTTTGTTAATGGAAAAATTAACTTGATTATTTTAAAGTCTCATTTGTTCTTATGTTGTCATTTAAACAAGAAAGTAGAGTAAGTTTCAGCCCTTTTTAACAAACATTTGCTAGGTGTCAGCTAGGTGCTAGAATAAACCTGCAAACTTATTCTGATGGGGTGGAGAGGACGGGTCATGGTGGATAGAATTTTAAGAAGTAAGAGTGTGGGGCTGATAGGCCAATCACTCAAGATTTTTGTGATAGATGTTCTTTTCCAGTTTATTCTAGAGGGATTGGGTTCTCTTACACGTTTAGATGCTAAGCTGTAAAAAAGTTGTGGTATTGTGTTGCTCATCAAGAAATGCCTGTGAGTTTTTGATTCATAAATTTTGGGCTATTTGTTAGGTTGTATATTTAAAGGAAAGCCTGGAGGGAAATATAAGATGACCAGCAACCCTAATAGCTGACCCTTATCAGTGAGATAGAATTTCCTGGCTTTTATTAGTTTCTTACCAGCAAAATTGTATTTTATAAACAAATTTACTAGGAGAATGAGCTTGCTTCATTCACATCTCTTCAGTTACTGTGGGCTTATCACATATTCTCCTTCAAATAAGTGAAGCCGGTGTTTTTTTTCCATATTGACATGATATTAACATGTATGTAGTTTAAGCCATCAAAATGACTATTAAAAATACGTTTTAGGTCTGAATGTCATAAAAACATTTTTGTTCATTCTGAATTTTATATAATAAAATCTCTGGTAAATGCAGATTTCAATTTCATATGATTGCGTCTGTCTTCCACCCAGCCACATTTCTTAAACAGAGGATGGGGGTTCATGTCCCCGGTATTCTTGTTGCCTAGTGTCCATGGATTAGACGGAGAAAAGCCAGGGCCACAGCCGCCCAGGATACCCTGACCTGCCCCAGTGGAGTGGACAGCTGCCACGAGGTGGCGCCAGACTGTGGCCAGGCTCCCCGAGGATGTGGACAGCACAGCAAGTAGCTGGAGTGTCTCGCCTGCCCTCTAGTAGTGACCATCTCCACCAAAAGTGACTCTGCCTCTTACGAAATTGACTTTTCTGGACCCCACTTACAGCAGTATGGCAGGTTTTTTACTGTTGCTTGTTAAACAGTTAAAAGGACACTTTAAAAAAAGAAATAAAATAATAGTGGATATGTCACCATGGTCAGATGAAGAGTATATCTTATTTCGTCATACTGAGCTTTCCAAGCTGCTTTTCTCTTTGATGTGTTGAAGACCTACAGCTCTGAACCTATCCCAAGGTAGGGACATTTCTAGTGCCCAGGAAGTCTCAATTTATCATAGTAATGAGATGTTGATGCTGAACTACCCTTTTGTACCTTCCTGGGGTCACATTCCCTTGTTGGGGAGAACTTTTCTAGACAACCAGAATCTAAAGTGAGATAAGAAGATAGCTCTGGACCTGTGCCATTTTAGTAAGTCACATTGTGTCTCTCATACTTAGGCCCCGTTCTCTTTGATATGCCAGGCCCTCTCCCTTTGTTCCTACACACTTGTGTAAGTCTGTTCCCTGTGCTGGCTGGGAAGCAGGAGCGTTTCCCCCGACATTGTTCCTGGCCCTTGACTTCCCTGGTTGAATGTGTAAATCAGTTTGGGTAGAGATGTGTCTGTCTGCTTGGAGGCTGTGTAGCTGGGCAGTGGCTCCAGGAATTAATGAGGCCAGACCCACCTTTGTGTTCCCTCAGTCACAAGATGATTGAAGATGCACAGTGCTCGGGGATGGACACGAGAATTTGAAGAACTGGAAACTGTAATGAGAAGACTCCCAGTTGCCCCCGCTCACTGCTTTATTGAGGCACAGTCCTTACGTCATTTACCACAGTGTACAGAGCGAAGCACAATATAGCTTTATACCTAGTGATGGGCGGTTTGGAAATGTGATTGCTGGCGGTCCATGATGTGGCAGCAGAGCTGCATAGTGGCCTCTCATGTTCTCCACAGTGTGGCAGGGCAAGACTTCCTGACCCTGAGTTGTGTGATTGTCCTACTGTGATGCAGCATTCTCTTAGCCAGGGACGTATTGCAAGGATGTTGCTCACATACACATCATTTGCTTGGCCTCTACTTGGGTGTGACCTCTAATGGAGAGGACTGGGGAAGAGGGACCACAGATTTGTACTCAGTATCTCGCCCACCTGAAAAGTAGTCAGAAATGAATTTTTCCTTTTTTATTCCCTGAAAGGGCAAATTGTCTCTCCAAGGCATAGTGAGGTGCCGTCCATTTTAAACAAACACTATATCTGAATCTGCAGCTCACACACATGTAAAAGGATGTCCAATAAAATTTCTTTAAATTTGGTGAATTTTAGTTGAATGTTACTAAAAATTTTTTTTGCTCTGAGTACTAGCTTCAGGAACACACCTGCTGATTGAAAGGTGGCTCTGACAGTTTGAAGCCAGGTGGAACCCAGAAAATCATATCCTTAGGGCTAATCCATTCCTGTGGGTATGGGTCCTTTTAATTGGATTGAATTCAGTTGGGGGCCTTAGATTGGGTTACTTCAGTGAGGCATGACCTATGGTGGGTCTTGGTCCTCTTGCTGGAATTCTTTATAAATGGGAGAAACCTACAGAGACACAGAAAAAAGGTGGCAGAGACAGGGAAACCCCGAGAGGCTGAGAGAGAGGTCTCGGAGACCTGAGGCTGAGAAAGAGACCCCAGAAAGGCTCAAAGAGAGAGGCCTGCGGGAAAGGGGAGAGACAAATGCTTGATTGCCTACAGCAGAGCTTGGGGAGAAAGTGAGCCTAGAGTAGAGACCCAGATTGGAGAGGTGCCACTGTGTCTTGCCAAGTGGAAGGAGCCTAGGATCCCCTGCAGCCGACCTTCGTGAGACAGCATCTCTGATGATGCCTTGATTTGGATATTTTTACAGTCTCAGAACTGTGTAAGCATTTAACCTAATAAATTCCCGTTATAAAAGCCAACCCATTTCTGGTATTTTGTATTGACAGCCTTTGGTGAACTAAAACAGAGGCACATAGCTATAGAAATACTTATTTTTACACGAATTTTATTCCTTTTAAGTTGTAGACTATTGTGAATTCCTTTCCAGAGACCCAGATGAGATTATTTTTGTCTTTCTCCAGCCCAGAAAGGATGAATCAGGGAAGTTGCTGCTGAACTTTCTCAGTTCTCCCCCTAGTCTCCAGTAGTGTCAATGAGAAAACGAGTGCATAAATCAAAACTTACGAAGTCCTATTTGGAATTCATATTGCAAAGGGTTTGGTCAGTTTCACATAACGTAAAGAATGGTTTATACACTTACGGTAATTTGGGTTTCTTTATCTCTCCATGTGGCAGGCACAGGGCCAGGCCTTTATAAACACCTTGCTGTGGAGTCCTCGCCTGGCCTCGAGGTGGCCCCCAGGCCTCTCAGCTGGGGCCAGCACCTTGTTCTGAGTTCAGGCTGTTTCCGGAGGCGGGCATCTCCCACTTTTATGTTCATGACTCTGCCCTCCTTGGTCTGGTTTTGCACCTGGTGATGCATTTGGTTTCCAGGAAGTGGAGCATACCTTCACATTGGTGTAGGGGAGTGGCTGGTCCTCAACCCCCTTCCTGTGTTTCTTGGTGCCCTCATGGACCCTTGGTGGCCAGGCGTTTCACCTGTCCTGTCTTTTCTCTTTTCCCCTCCTGGGACCCTGAATGGCAACTTTGTTGCATGACAGTGCAGCAAAGAAAAGGGACAGCAGCAAGGGGGGAGAAGACAATGCCAACAAAGCAAAATCCCTAAGCGGATGTGTCTGTCTGCAAGGCCCCTTACTAAGCAAACAGGAAAAGAGGCCAGAGGTCCCAGAGGCATCCTGGGGTTTTAATCCTTGCTGCTTCCCGTTTGGGTTTTTCCTCCCCCCTGCCGCCTCATTTTATTTTCAAAAAATTATAAAGTAAAATTGACATGCTTTCTTTTGGTGTAGTCTGACTTTTTTCATTTTAAAAATTTTATTGAAGTGTATTGTTCATACATGAACAGACAAAGAATAAGTGTATAGTTGAAGTTGTAAACTTGCAACACAAACATGCATATCATACAGGGCTCTAGTACATCACCCCACTACCACCTTGCATTGTCCTGAAACATTTGTTATGAACTGTATCTCAGTGCCTAAGAGAGTTGCATTCTTCCTAGCAAGGCTTTTTGGTCGGACTCAGGAAAGGAGAGTGGACAAGAGCGATAGGTGCAGCCAACTAGGAGCCTCCCAGGGCTTGTTGAGAGGCCTGTAATGGTGGAGTTTATTCTCACGCAGGCTCAAGGCCACTAGGTGTTATTGAAGCTGTGTGTCCATCCCAGGTCTCGTTGCTTGTTTTATCACCCTTTGAGTTTTGCTTTTCAAAGAAGAAGTAGGAATTCCTGTCCCCACCTCCCCAACCCCTTTTTATCTTATGAACTGTGATGGTTGTAGGCGTTTATAGGTTTTATAGTAGCATTTCAGGACATCCCCCATGAGTCTTAATTCTTCAGCCTCCCTGCATTTTACTGTACAGTTTAGGAAGGTGACTTCCTGGGGGCCACTAGCCTGTATCATCCATAAGGAACAATGTGGGGACCTGGCCCTGGAAGAGGGAAAAAGCTTTGTCACCCCAGAGACAGACGAGGGGTCATATTTGGCCTCCTCCATTTGACTGTATTTCCTGCGCAGAGTGTGGATCTCACAGAATTTACTCCTGGATGGTCTGTTGAAGTGGGGAACTTCTGGTGTATTTGCCAGGAATCCTGAGGAGATGTCAGCTGAGATGTTCGAAGGTTGTACCTCCTATTCGATATCAATTTTAAAGGTCTGTGTTTACAGATTCCTGAGAAATTCTGCCACACAAGCACCTGCCACTTTGATTTGGCTTCATTGGTATCCTGATAATTCACTGAGGGCCTGCTGGGTCCTGGGCACTGGCCAGGTGCTGGGAGTGCCACTTGTGCTATGTGAGAACTTAGAAGCTAAAAATTAGTGACTCGTCACCTGCCATTTTTTTTCCTCCTTGAAACTACAATTCTTGAAGCATGGGGAAGGGAGAGGCGACCACCTGCTCTGTCTGCTCTGTCCCAAGGCAGTCCTGATTTGTAGCTGGCATGCTTATTCTTACTGCCCTGCTTACTCCCAAGTGTCCTGTTTGGATGGTAAATTAAATTAATATGGTCAGGCTAGTGAAGGGGAAAAGGAGACAGACATTTGTTTGGTCACCTAACAGTCATTGTTTTTGTTGGAGGTTTAGGCAGCATCTGCTACTTGGGCTTCTCCCATGCTGTCAGGGACACACCTGTTTGTTTTACATGTCTAGAAGAGAACCTGCAATTTATTAGCTGCAATAGAATGCTTAACTTATTATGACATGTCCTCCAGGCTGGTGGTGGTTGTGGGGAGGGCTGATTTTTTAATTGAGAATGTCGGTTTTGGTAGTGGAATCTTTCTGGCATTATTTTCCATAGAGCCATGGTTGTAGTTATTATCTGGGGGAGATTAGAAAATACGGATGCTCAGGCCCCAGTTTCAGGGATTTTGATCCCATAGATCTGGATGAGCTCCAACATGTATAATTAAAAACAAAACAAAAAACACTCAGCAACAGTGACAGACATCCCTTCCAGGGACCAATTGTCAGCCATGTTTGAAGAAACACTGCTATAAAGGGAGGCTGTTTAGACTCTGGTCTAGAACACTTGGTCCATGCCTTGCAAGTGCATATGTGTGTGTTCTGACTAGTGAGGTCTGTAGTGAATTGCTTGAGACTCTTGCCAGCCGAAGGGGGCAGTCTGCACTCAGTTTTAGTCGTCGTTACCTTGCACAGATAAATGCCAGCTTTACCAAAACAACATGATTTTTCCAATGAAGTCTGGATTTTTCAAACGTGCAGTCTCACAATTTTTTAAATGCTTTAAAAAAAAGGACAAAAAGCAAATGAACCACTGCTGCACCCCCACCCCCATCCCCTGCAAAACAAAAACAAAAACAAAAACAAATTCAAAACCACCATGTGAAAGGCGACATCCGATTTTGTCATTGAGTTACCGACGGTAAGAACCTTGGTGTTAGTTTCTAGAGACTGGTTTCTGGCCACAGCAATCACAGAAGTGCCTTAGTAATCTGCAATGGGAGAAGTGCACCCGTAACAGGCTGTATTGGGATGCTTGATGGTGTCCCATGGGTCTCTCTCAGTTTTTTTGTTCTGCTCCTCAACCTTGACTCATTTGTTTTGACTTTGACTTCACTGATTCTGTATTCTGCCAGCTCCAATCTGCTGTTGAAACTCTAGGGAATTTTTCATTTCAGTTATTATGATCTTCAACTCCACTTGGTTCCTTTTTAAAGTTTCTGTCTCTTTATTGAGATTCTTGTTTTCATTTGTGGTTTTCCTCATATCCTTTAGTTCTTTCTCTGTATTTTCCTTCATCTTCTTCAGCATATTGAGGATCATTTTAAAACAACTGTCTGGTGTGTCAACAGTCAGTTCATTATTTTCTGAATTTTTATCCTCTTCCTTTAGATGGGTCATCATTTCCTGTTTCTTTGTTTTGTAATCTTTTGCACACTGTACATTTTGATATTTTGAAGGGTTAACTGTTAGATTTAGTCTTGAGCTGTTTCTTGAGTTTGTTACTGGCTAGTGATATGACAGTTTCTTGAGTGCCAAGAGCTAACAAAACCAAACAAACACAGGCAAAAAAATAACTTTAACAGTCTTTGCAAATTGGTTTTGCATTGGCAGGTGCTCTCCGTTATAGTTCAGCCCTCCTATGAAGGCCCAAAAATATTTGTTGGAAGAATGAATACCTAGTGGGTGCTTCTTTATAGTGCCATTCTTTGTGGGTTGAGAGAGGTTTGTTTTTTGTTAGGAAAGAGGAGGAGAGGACTGAGAAAAAGAGGGAAGCACAAATTTCATCAAAATTTCACTTTGCCTGTTTATATGGCATGACCTCATCATATAGAATGATCAAGAAGATGGTCAGTACTTTATCATTACCACTAGGTTTACTTAAGTTTTAGTAAAGTTATAAAACTGCTCTTTTATTTACTTTTTCACACAGTCTATCGTTGTGATTCTTGTTCTGAGAAAGTGATAATGGGTATGTAGGAAATCCAAACGTGAAGGTGTTATATAAAACGGGGGAAAACTTATCTATTTTTATAATATGGTTCTTTGTAGAAGATTGTGACTTTAAGTAAAGATGCTTTGAGGAGGGAGTTTTCTTTTTCAAATGTTTTATACAGATTTCAAATATCAGAAAGAAAAATGCTGCCTTTAAATGTCACATACAGGGAAAGATGTGCCCTCTGAACTCTGCCAGTACCAGCCCAGCATCAGCAATAGTTGAGGTCTAGAAACCAGATTATATATTTGTATTTAGAAATAGTTCAGGGTGACACAAAGCTGCTTATAGCTTGACGTTATATGAGCAGTGTAAATATATCCAGGTTAAGGACAGCATTATTTTAGAGCCAGCTTCTCGATGTGCTGAGAAAGAAGCAGGAATGATTTAAAAACCTTAATTGAAGGTTGGGTTCATGATTAGTAGGAACGGACCATGGGTGGACTAGGAGCCCAGAATGGAATCAGAAACCCTTTCATCACTTAATCTCTTGCCTTTTGATTTGTGTCTGAAACTCATTTTTTTTCCTGAGTCAATGAGAGAAGAGTTTAGGTTGAGAGCTTTAGTGATGCTTGAAATATTTCAATATTGACCTTAGGCTGTGGATATAATTCTAAATCGAGGTACACACAGGTGTCACATGAGAGATGAAATGTAGGGAAATTTCTTTGAGGAGTGGGGGTTAGTGGTGGGAGGAAGAGGGAGGGAACCCCAGGAATCCTATGCGTTGTCTTTTGGTCCAGGAAAATGGTTAACTATGATAATAAACAAGCTTTATTAGATTAACATCCACTCAGTTGTTTTATTTACGATGTCTCTAGTCCAGAGTAGTATAGAATTGAAGGACTGGTCCGAGGTTGCCCCTGTACTATCTCCCATGGCTTCACAATGGTGGATATATTTTAAATAGCCCGTGTCTGTGTTTTGTTTTGTTTTGTTTTGTTTTGTTTTGTTTTGTTTAATGATGTAACACTGCGTTCCCCTGCTGGTCAGTCCGGAGGCCTCATCCCATAGATTGCTACGCAGTAGTAAGTTTTCTTCCCAGATTGTCTCTTACCTCCTCATTTGAGAAACTCAAGAGTTGTAACTGTATGTGTGTGTATAAAGATAGGAGATTTCTTTCTTTGGAATAGGGATGTTTGGTCACCCTATGTCTAGTGCTTGCAAGGAAAGGTTAAAGGGTGAGGAGTTCAGATGGAGAATTATATATTATAGATGGATGTGGATTATTAATTTTATAATGATTAATTAAAATCATGTGGCATATGACTTGATTTTAAGTGAGTCAGGAAATGTATCAGAATGCAATAGTAGTTTTGGGGACTGTTAATTGGTATTGGGTATCAAGAGAAAAATTCTTATTAAAGTTTTTTGAAATCTGAATGGACATTTATTTTCTGCTAGAGCATGTGTAACTACGAGGGTCTCTTCCCCCACCCCGCCATCAAAGATATTTCACATTGGGGGAAACACTTTACAGACCCATGGGAATTTTGGACTTTGAAAGGTTTGAACTTACAGGACTCCCTTCTGCTGTTAAAGCTGATCTCTTAGATACCGTCCTAAGTTATGCTGACTCCTTTCTGCTCTTAGGCTACTACAGCACCACCACCACTACTGGCCATGAGTGTTGCCATGCTACTACTGCTGCTACAATGTTTATTTTTATAGTTAACAGTACCTATGCAGATTGTTACTGTCACCATTTCACAGAGGTCCAAAAAAGGTTCTGTACCAGCCCAAGCTCCCACCTAATGTGTGGTCAATTTGGGCTTGTAATCCATGCCCTCTGATTCCATTGCCCCTTTTGGTCACCGTTATGCAGCATTTAAATACCTTAAGGAACAATGAAGGGAATAAAGGAAACAATAAATAAAGAACAAATAAAAATAAGGTTTCTTATGTTTTTGTCCTTTTAATATTAACAGAATTTTAAAAAAAGATTTATTTATTGCCCCCACCTCATTGTTTGTGCTCACTATCTGCTCTCTGTGTCTGTTCATTATGTGCTCTGTCTGCTCATCTTCTTTTTAGGAGGCATTGGGAACCAAATCTGGGACCTCCCATGCAGGAGGGAGGTGCCCAATCGCTTCAGCCACTTCCGCTCCCTGCTTGTTGTGTCTATACTTGTGTTTCCTTGTTGTGTCTCCTCATTGTGTCATCTTGTTGTGTCAGCTCATCATCTTGCTTGTCTTCTTTAGGAGGCATCGGGAACTGAACCCGAGACCTCCCATGTGATAGGTGGGCGCCCAACCGCTTGAGCCACATCTGCTTCCCTTAACAGAATTGTAATCATAAAACATATTAATGATCTAGGAAAATAGAGAAAGAAAAATGTAAACTAGTTTTAAAATTTTCAGTTAACATGTATGATTTTCTTCTTTTTAATATGCAGCTCTTGCCGTGAGAGTACTTGCTCAGGGAGTTTGCATTTTGTGGGTTGTGTGTGTATCTCCCTTTGCTCAGTTATCCTGGATTCAGTGCTGAATAACATTACTTTCAGGAGTGTAGTATTTGTTCCTGATATATCTTGACAGAATCCTGTGACTGAATTGCAGGCCTAGCATTACCAGTTTGACTAATTATTTGCCTATTGAATGTGATTTGCCATTATCTCTCTTTATATGTATGTACTGGATTTGGAATGTTTCATGTTACTAAACTTTTTTTTTTAACTAAAATTATGCAAAGTTCATTTGGATTTTTCAAGTGAATAGAGGAAAAGACACTTGAAAATAACTCAAAAATTAGCATGATAGCTCTTTGCAGAATATGAACTCTGTTGTTTTAGATGATTTGGTATGAAGACTTTTTGTTTAATATTAATTGAAGAATGGATATACTTTGTCCATCCTTGTAACATTTTCTGGACCCTTTGCTTTTGGTATGATATAATCTGTCAGTCTCTCTTCAACATAATTCCTCCAGTTTGATGTTGTGATGCAGATACTGGCTCCCACAGCAACTCTGGAAGGGGCATTATGCTTATGTTAATGGAGCTTCATCTTACCTCTTTAAAAAGCAGCTGCCTTTTTTCCCCACCTGATCTACTGTCCAGCCAAGACGCCCCTGGCCCCATTTGAAGGAATCAGTCATTCACAAGCTCTCCAGACTGTGTTTTTTTCCTCTTGGACCCTTTCATTCTGCGTCCATCCAGATTTCTGCCACCGTGGTAGCTCTTACCTGACAGGAACCTAGCTTGCTCTCTGGCCACCCCTCACCTCCCCCCAGTCTTTTCGAGAATACAGCTGGAAGTGACAGAACAAGAATGCAGATGCCCAGAGGACTGCACTGTGTAGGAATCAGAATATTCCTGCTGACCTGATATTCCCTGAGCTTGCCACTTAGTTGCAATGTACTTGATGTTCATAATGATTTCCCTGAGCCATTAAGACCAGTCAGTGTCTTTAATGTATTCAAGTAATGAGGATTTAGATGGATTTCCATCCAAACTGGTCCCTTAAAGAAAAAAAATGTGGTGCAGAAATTATTTTACTTTGTTATCTGCTAAGTCAGCTATGCAAAAATGACCCATTTAGAGTGAGTGAGTGTGTGTGTGTGTGTGTAGCATTAGGTAATTGAGTTCTTACAACGTTGTCTATTTTGACTGTTTCATTCTTAGTAAGAGTGAAGTCTACACATCCCCTGCCATTTAGGCATAATTTTCTTTCAAGTGATGCTGCTTCAGATAAGGCAGCTGTGACCTAAGAGGGGCCTAATTCTATACTGAGGCCTTTAATTTTCTACTCTTTAGAGAGGAGAAAGCTCTGTGTTCTTCTTCTATCATAAGTCTTGATGTGACTCAGAATGCTTAAATGTTAACTGTGCTTTTTCCATTGTCCTGCCGGCCCACAGCGCATAGATCACTTGTGGTATAACCCGCTGTCAATAATAGATAAGACTAGAGCTCCTGCTGGAACATGGGAGGGAGGGAGAGGTAGATGAGCAGGCATCAACTATGCCAAGATCTAGGAGAGTGCTTACCAGGATGAGATGTGCAAAAATATGAGCTTGCTCTCTTATTTACTTGGCTTTATTTACCAGCTCACACTTGGTTTGGACTTTGGGGGAGTGTGATGAGGAGAAAAGCATGTGCGTCCACGGAATCATGTTGCTGTTATTACTGCTTTAATGTGGGGAGATCCTTAGAAGACTGTGGCACTCTGTGCAGCTCTCTGAGAGATTGCTCTTGCAAGTAAATTATGTGGCTAGTTGTCTTAGATTAGGCTCATGCAGGGCCGCATAAATGCCCCCTCCCTTTGGTTGGGTTTTGGACAGACACTTCCTGGAAGAGAGCATTCACGAATGAGGCCCGTTGTTTTGGGGTTTGCAGTGCAGAACCAGTGAAGCGGCCTTCACTTTTTGAACGAATGGGCATAGAACAAAGAAGCAGTGGTCAGTGCATAGCACTGGCTCATCTCCTGCCAGTCACTTTATGGTCATCTAGGTTCATATGTTGAGGCAGTTAATCTCTAAAGTTTTTGTTTGTTTTAAACTCAACATAAAAAGAATTTGATCTCCAGTATTTGTTGAAAGAAAATTTATGATAATGTAAAAGAAATAACAAAAGCTCACACATCAGTTTTCAGAAAGCCAGGTACAAGTGCTTCTGAATGTCCTCAAACCTGCCTTCTGGTTTCCCTAGAGCAGGAGTTCTTAACCTTTTTTGTTCCACAGACCCCACTGCCAGTCAGGTAAAAAAACACGGACCCCTTCTCAGATTGTAGTGGCACTCAACATCGGCATGTCTTTTTTTTTTTTTTTAAAGATTTATTTATTTTATTACATATCTCCCCTTCCCCCCGCTGCAGCGACGCGCCGAGAGTGGTCACTGCACAGGCGCGGCTTTCCCCGCTTGTGGGCGGTCTCTGCGTCCGTTCACGGCTGGCGCTTGCTTCAGTTCGCGGGTGGCTGGCTGCGCTCCATCCGCGGGCGACCTGCCCTGCCCTGCCCGTGGCGGCTCTTGCCCTGTCCGTGGCAGCTTCTTGCCCTGCCCACGGCTGCTCTGGCCCGCCCATGGCGGCTTGCCATTCTCAAGGCGGTCTGCCCGCTAGGAGAGGTCCCCGGGAATCGAACCCAGGGTCTCCCATGTGGTATGCCGGCGCCCTATCCACTGGGCTATCGAGCCGGCCCCATCGGCATGTCTTTAAATTAAATTTTAGGATAATTCAAAATTATGTTTTACAATTTACCCATAATTTCAATACCTGATAACCTAACACGATTCAACATCTGTTCAAACGTCATTTTCAGCAAACATTTAGAAATTCGAGTTTTCCCACGGTGTCATAAAACCATCTCCACCATCCTTACCAACCTTTTCGCAGGCAGTTATCCACTGCACTCTGAACACGCTACCCGTAAATAAAAATCATACTAAGTCCACATTCTGTTGTGTATCATTTAATAAATATATCACACCCGTACCAACACGTCCCCACAAGAATAATGCATTTTTTTTTTTTAATTTTCAGTTCAAGCTCATCGACCCCCTGAAATCTTTTCACAGACCCCTTGGAACCCTGGTTAAGAACCCCTGCCCTAGACAATTCCTTTGGAATCTCCGGGCCCTGATGAAAATGTTCTTTCATTGACCCTTTATGATTTATCATAAGGATTAATAATCAGTCTTTATTATCAGTTACTGTATTGCCTTGTTTGGTTCTAATCAATTAAAATATTGATGCTTTAGAATAACTCTCTTGGCACTTGCACATAAGTTGGTTAAATAGGACATTTATGGTCATTTCCGTTTTTAGGTTCACAGCCTGGTGAGGAACAAGTCTGGTTATGAACCTTGAAAGAGTTAACCTGACCCTCTCCAAGCATCAGTTCCTCCATCTATAAAATGGTGGCAATGTTACTTTCCCTGGGCTGTCTGTGGAGTAAACGAGAATGTAGCCTTGCTCACAAAAGGTCCCGTCAGCAGGGTCCCGTCAGCAGGGTCGTCCACGTGCTGCGGCCTGTTCTTACAGCCCCCCTCCAGGAATATAATGCACTGCAGCTGCCCGGTGCTGGGCTTGTGAGAGTTCAGGGCTGTGGAGAGAGGAAAGCATTTGTTAGTCCTAAAAATTGTAGGTTTACTTACCTTTTAATAGAATTTCCTTCTCTCATATTCTGTCTCTCCACTCTCAGGCTGAATGGGGGTACAAAAAGCTTTGTGATTCTAGAAAGGAAGAGATTTAAGTAGAAAGCACTATGAACAGAAAAGTGCTGTTGAGCTGCAGCACCTGTTCTTGTTAAGGTATGAGGTGGTGGCACCGTCTAATAGTAAGAATGTGTAGATGAAGATCAGAACGGGAGTGGTAGAGTTTTTGGTAGAGTGATTGGGACTGGACAGTGTCAGGACACCATCCCTTAGCGTTGGAGTCCTAAGGTAAGGTCTCC
>PVKH010005767.1:0-21734 GCA_004027955.1 Chaetophractus vellerosus | reverse complement strand
GAAGCAAGTAATTGCTAGGGGATCCCTGCAGGGGACCTTTCAGCAGAATCTTGAAGGAAGAGAAGGAAGGCACCTGGTGGACTAGGGGGATATTGGCCTCTCAGCCAGTGAGAACAGCATTTTCAGAGGCATAGAAACAGGTCCTGGAATTACAAGCGGCTTGGTATTGAGGGACAGAGATGAAAATAATAGGCTGGGTGAGGCAGAAAGGCCTAGTTATACCATGCTAAAAATGTTTCATATTTTCCTAATGTTAAAGAAGCAAGATTCCAAAATTGCTTTTCTTATCAGTTAGAAATAAGATAGAAAATATTGAAGTTGACCTGGTTGCAAAGAAAAGAACTGTGTCAGTGGAAAGAGTGGGCATCTGGGGAAATGGTGGGCTTTTTGGCTTCAAACCTTTCATTGTCTTGAAAGAAATACATCTTGTTCCAAAGACTGGATGTTGTGGCTTAATTTGGCAGATTGTAATATAGTGGTTGCAGTGGAGGCCACAGTTGGAGGAATTTTTATTGAAGCCAGGAGAGAGAAGAAGTCTGAGTTGAGGACCTTACCATACACCCCCAAAAATGAATACATTTTCTTTCTTTGTGGTACAGACTGCAGGAAGACAGCCTTCCTATTTGGGGGGAAAGAGGGGGGTAAGGGGCTATGATTTCAAGAGCTTGAAGCATCAAGCGATTCTTGATGAGGTAAGTGCAAATGAATGAGAAACACATGTATTCCATTTTCTTGTAGAACCATACAGATTAAAAAATAAGGAGCAAGGAGCTTGGGGCAAAACATGCTTTGGCCTTAATCCACACATAAATGTTTGAGAAAATGTTTGTAATTTTCGTGAATCTGCATGCAAATCCAGTTATGCGTTTTTCCATTTAGTGCTCTGTGAGTTTCACTCAGAACACAGGTCTTTTGTGAAGAATTACAGAGCCATCTATGGAAGAATTCCCTAAATGAGCTTGGGGAAACTTGGTTACCATGTTGGGTACACAAGGTAGGTCAATAAAAATGTTGGCTTCTAAGACAAGCTCTCACAGACCATCTAAAAAGTCCTCTTCCACCCCTTACCCCAACACACAAACATAGCCACCATACTAATTAATAACAAGCAATCTCCAAATCGTAGTGGCTTACAGCAATACAGGGTTCGTTTCTCACTCTTGGTACACATAGGTAGTCAGGCGGCTGAGCTTCTCCATGTGAATTCATCGTGCAGGGACCCATGTGGAAAAAGCAGCCCCTATATGGGACACTCTATTCTTGAGGCAGAGGGACGAGAACACGGGCAGAACCACACAGTGGCTCTTCAAGCTGTTGCCTGGAGGTGGCAAAGTTCACTTCTACCATGGTTCATCGGTCAACGCAAGTTACATGTCCAAGCTTGATCCCAGCGAGATGAGAATACTTCCCACAGGGAGTGAGTGGCACCAGGGAGGTGCCTTGTCGGGAATGGCCCAAGACAACAGGGAAGCAAATAATTTGAACAAAAAAATACACTCTTCTATATCCATTAGCCTTTAGCATTAATACGATTTGTTTGTGTTTACTTGTTTTCTCACTTATTTTCTGCTTCCCTTAGAAGCACAAGCTGCATAAGAGCAACGATCATCTGTTATGTTCATCATATGATAGGTATTGGTGCTTAATGGATGTTCAATAGATATTTACTAGACAAGTAAATGAAGTTTCTGCTGTTGCTTCTAAAAATTGGGCATGTTAAATACCTGTTCTTTATAGGAATGCTAGGAAGAGCAAATGAACTAATGAATCTTCTTTTTTCATTCTTAGGGTACAAGATTGCAGAGAAAAATAACCTGGGAGCTTTCCAGGTTGATAAGGAAAACTTAGAACTACAGAAAGGACATTCTTGTATACAGTTCTCAGACTTCCTTCCAGTGTGCAGCCTTCTCCCCACCATCTGTAGCATCAGTGCACCCCATTGTCAGCAGGGATTGGGCTAACCCTGCATTTCGTCTCTAGGTGACCTTGTACCGGGGCATCCAGTCACATAGATATGAGGTGACTTATCAAGGTGCTGGGCTTCTCATTAATGAGATAAGAGCAGCCTTCACCTGCAGTCCTTAGCTACCCAGGTACCAGACAATAACCCATCTGTGCTACTGAAAAATACCTCAACAATAGCCTCCTCCAGGTCTGATGGACAGAAGTGTCTTGGGAGCCCAGTTAGAACACCTGATCTATTGCTGGAGACTCAATAGTTTTTAAGAAATGTTTTCAGATAGGAAATCCAAGAGCTGTGAAATTTAGGCAGGTGTCTTAGTCTGCCAAAGGACTGTTGATGCAAAGGTCCAGAAATGTGTTGGCTTTTCTAAGGGCATTTATTTGGGGTAAAAGCTTAGAGTTCTGAGGCTGTGAAATGTCCAAATCAAGGCACCATCAGACATGCTTTCTCACCAAAGTCAGCTACTATTGATCCTCACGTCCTGCTACGTGGCAATCAGGCAAGATGGTGGGTCTGCCTGTCTCACTCTACTTTCCTCTTGAACTCAGCTGTGGCTGATCAGTTATCTCACCCTGGGCCTCGGCTCCTTGAGCCTCTTGGGGCTTCTCTCCTTGAGCTTAGCTGTGAGTGAACCTGGAGTCATTTCTCTCATGCAGCTGGACCAAAATTGTAGAGCTCCCTTTTCCAATGTCTCTCTCTGTGTATCTCCATTTATATAAGCCCCAGCAAGAGGGGAGAGACTCAACCTGAGTCATGCCTCAATGACGCAGTCCAATCAAAAGGTCTTACACCTACAGGAATGGATTCATTTGAAAATGTAATATTTCTCTTTTTGAGATTCATAAAAGAACTCAAACTGTCACAGCAGGGAATGTTGTTTTGCCTAAATGCCACAGCTTCTCCTGGAGAGGAATGAGTATCCCTTCTACGTAATAGCCAAGACAAAGGCATTTACCTTTCTTGCCCTTTTCCCAGCAATAGTCGAGAGCAATATCTAGTGTCTGCCTGATAAGCTTACACTACAGAAAGAGAGCTAAGGTGAGGGGAAAAGAGGGCTTGAATAAATACCTCTTCTCCCACGATTTTCACACTCCAAATTGGAGGGATGCTTTTGGAAACTACTCAGTATTGCCCCTCATCCCTTAAGTGTTGATTTCTCTCAGCCTTCTTCTAGCCATGATCTCTGGATGGCCTGAGGATTCAATTTGCCTCTGTATTCTGGAGAATCTGAAAGTTCAGTCCCCATTTCTCTCCTGATCTCAGATTCATAATGGACATCGTCAGCTGGATGTCCGACAGTTACTTCAAATATGACATGTCCTAAATGACACAGCTTGCTGTTCTTCTCAAACCTGCTTTTCTTCCTATGTGCCCTTCTTTGGAGAACTGAATAGTACCTGTTCACTTACTCTGGTCTAGCTTCCTCGCAGCAACTGCCCTGCTGCACTGCAGTCCTCTTTTCTTGCATGTCTCTTCTGCTAGACAGTGAGCTCTTTGAACATTATTCATCTCTGTGAACCTCAATAATGGTGCCAAGCACATAATGGGCAGCACATGTTTGTATAAAAAATGACTGAATAAAATGATTCTGATCATAGCTCATGACATAATCAAGCAAGGCCTAGTCAATGCCGGTAGATTGGATATGCCTGGATATGTTGGTAAATGGACACGGACCTAGACATTTGATGGAGTTTGGATTGAGAGGAAGTTTAGTCCAGCAGCTGGGACATAATATCTGGAAGTGTGAACTGCCATCAGGCCTCATTTCAAGGTAGTGGGTGCTGGGATGGGGTCTGATGTGAGAGTTGATTAGAGCGTAGAGAGGCCCAGACCGACAGACAAAATCGAGAACATACATCGGCAGATTGCAGAGTCAGGTGGGGCTCCAGGTAGATCACAAAAAGGACCAACACAAGTGAAGGTCGAGCAGCTGAGTTCTTCTCTAAGCTGGGAGGCAAGAACGTAGTTCTTGTCTCATGTATACTGATGGAAATTTAAGGAGGGGGGTACCTCTGTTGAAATGAGGTGGACATCCACTGTGCAGTTATTCAGATCTGGGTCTCAGGGTCTGGCTCTGCTGGCCATGAAGGAGACTAGTGGCTGAGGGCCAGATATGGAGCTGCATCTGCTTCAATTCCTACTATGCTGGTCACGCTGAGAAGAGGCCAAGAAACTGGGTTGGAGTTAAGGACTCCAGCTATGAGGCGAAGAAATGGTGCAGCAAGTTAGACAGGCCTAAAAGTTCTAAAAGTCTGGGTTGGTCCTATTTAAAGCATCAGCCTCAGACTAAGAACCGATCTTGGTTTGAATTGAATTGATCAGTCAGAATTGATCTCCAAGTAACTGGATGAAGGGTATATGGAAACTCTCTATTCTCTTTGCAACTTTTCTGTAAATTTAAAATTATTCCAAATAAAATGTTTATTAAAAGAATAACCAATCCCCAATATGTAGCCTCACTGCAGTTAGAGTACTGAATTAAAAAGAAGCATTTGGGAGTCTTCTATTGAAGACGAATCAAACAGGTGATGCTTTATCCCTCACTTGTATCAGCTGATACAAGCTGGCTAGGTTTGGTGTAGAGGACAATGAGACATCTACATGGGTGGGTTGCTTCTGTGGGCATGAAGGCTATTCTGGGGTCCTTTCCATGAAGCCTCTTCAGAAAATGAGGGTGCTTCTTACTCTGTTTCTTACAGTCTGACCCTCGTGCCTGTTAGACTGAGAGATGGGATTAGCTCTGGAGAGAAGGAAAGTGTGAATGGAGGGAGTGAGGCTCTGGCATTGCAGTTACACAGAATTGAAGTCAGCCCTTTCTTTGCTGCTGCTTCTATTTCTAAACTCGGCAGCCCCTGTCTGTCCTTAGATGACCCAGGGAGGCTTGTTTCTCAGAGCTGCCAGTTGACAAATAAGGTTGCCAACGGAAGCCAGTTGCTCTCTTCTGACGCTGGAACTTACAACCTGTCATCTTTTGTTGTCTGCAAAGCAGAGAACACAGCCAAGCCAGCAGGGAGAGTCTGTTGTAAGAGTCCAGATCTCATTGGAATGATGCAATTTATTCACACATACCAGGCAAGAAATCCTTACCACCGCTACCCTTTCCCATCCCCAAGTGGTCAAGAAAAATTACAAGGGTGGGGTGGGTGGTGGAAGGAACCTAACATGGTGAGTGATTTTTCCCAAGGTCTAAATATAGTACCAAGAAGTGGACACACCAGTCAGAATGCAGGCACACCTTTTAGCAGACTATCTAACAGCATCCTTAACGTGGCATCCTGATCTGTGTACGCCAAAGCTCCCAAATATATTGGCAAGTAGGGGCAAGGGAGGTAATTGAAAAGATTTCAAACAACCTGAGAGAGAAAGTGCAAGGAGTTCAATAACTAGAGAGGGGAAGCATGAAAGAGGAGACCCAGCAAAACCAAGTGCAAATTAGAAATCTCCCTTGAGAGTTATTTTATCAGAGCTGGAGTGAATGATGGACAAAGAATCAGTGACCTCAGCAAGAAAATCTACATTATTTCTAATCAGAGCTGACCTGCAGTTGGAAGGGGAAAGCATAGGGCTGCCAGGAATTTCACTGTACATTTGTTTAGCCAGGTCCCAAACTGCCACCTTCTTATCACCGTCTTTCTGTCGGCTTCCCTTTGATGGGGCAATGACCAGAAATTCCAGGCTGGAAGGACATCCCGGTAGAATACGCTGAAGAGAGAGATTGGGGACCCATCAAGGTCAAACGATCCATCATCATTCAGGGCAACACTGGGGATTCTGCTGCCTCAGAGGAAGGTCTTATTTATTAGAGAATGGGCATTAAATAGGCCTGGGTTACCAAGTCATTGATGAGGGACCAATGGAAAGAAGATTCTCTGAAGAGAGAGGACAAGGTACGAGGACAGAACTGAGGCCTCAAAGAAATTACCTAGTTCCCAGAAAAAATGTGGCATAGCAGGATGTGCCCTGCATCAAGAGCAAGTCCAGACATTTCTGTGTGCACACTTTATGATCCTGGGTAAAGGACTGTGCCAGTTTCCTCCAATAAAAAATAAGGGAATAATAATACATGCCCTAGCCACCTTACAGGGCTGTTATGAGAATCAATTGCAATGACATGGATGGAAGTCCTGTATGCAAATGAAAATTGCTATTGTTATTGTAGATCAGATGAGGCACCTCTGACATTGACTGGGACCAGTTTTGATGAGCCTGCCCCCTCATACTCGCCTCATCAGCTGTGAAGCTAAATACATGCTTTATTTTATTTTGATCACTTATATGCAAAGATCTTATTTTCCTCCTTTTAATTTGCCCACATTATAGACAGGCAGTATTTTTGATGACTAGTTAGGCTGTTAGGGTATTGTATTTAGAGTGAAGTCCCTATTGATATTTCCCCATTGATTCCTTTCCCACATGCATCACAATTGCTTTAACGTACCCGCAGATTGACCAAAACTCCCTGCTCAACAGTTCTCCTTACCCATAATTCATTTCCTTCAGACCTTTGAACAATCAATGAGGGATTAGCTATGTATCTGAATATCTTTGTGTGTTCACATATACGCACACAGCACCTGCCTCCATGGAATACCAAGCCTTCCGGAAATATTGCACAATTAATTCTCTTGGTTTCATCTCAAGCAAAGAAGAAATGGATATTTCCCCCCATTTTATGGATGAAAACCAGAGGGCCAGCACCCCTGGATGGAATATTATACCTGATTAGAGCCTACTTGTCTTGAAGCCTGGGCCTCATATCCTAAGTGACAGTCTTTCTCATTCACCCCCATATGAAGGAATTAACCGTGGCTCTCTCTACTCTTTATTCTGCTCTCTGTGGAAAGCTGCAAACTCTGTTTGGGCTAAAGGGCAGTTTACACTGGGGCAGGGGATGGAGGGGGACAAGGGAAGGGCCTTAATCCATAGCAAGTCTACCCAGAATGCCTCTGGCTAACACTTTCCCACTTCATCTGTTTGGGAAGTCGATGCTGTGCTGGTGGGCAGAGGGTCCCCCTTCAGTTGAGCCTGCAATAACTGTGACTCCACTGCTTGCTGTAGAAAGCTCTGAGTACTTGGCTATTCTGTCACACACCTTCAGGACTACGTGAATCTTAAGGTACTGGGCCAGAAGAATAGATTTTTAAGAGCTCAGGGGAAGAGAACCATGCCTGTAACCTGCTTTCAACCCAAGATTCAGAGGTAGATGATTGGATGTCATTAGAAGAGAAATCCTAAGCCTGGGGACATAATTAACAGAACTGTGGCCACCTGCTGTCAGGTGCCAGCATTGGGGGTAATTAGTAAACCGGGTACCTGAGGATCACAAGGTCTGAGATGGAAAAGAGCGTTCAAAGAAGCAGACTAAAATCCCAGAAAAGACTTCGTGAGTTCAGAATGGCAGTCTGAAAAAAAAAAAAAATCAATTGGCTCCTTTATGAGCGGCTGATGCAAAAACAGCCCCTGCCCGGTGAAAGAGCACTAGACCTATGTGCCCAGAGTCAGAGGCTGGCCTAACCGGAGTCCAAAGCCAGCGTCACTGGGCTGCAGGGTTCATCCTCAGCATCCCACAAATAAAGAAGAGGGTAGCAATCGATACGGGACATGACGAAAGCCCAGGAGAGCCAAAAGGAGTTGGCAGGTCACGGGCAGAGAGGCAAGAGAAACAAACAGAAAAACTCTGGAGATGTCAGCCTCAGATTTCTCAAGCAACACAAAGGATGTTGGATTTCAATGCACACTGCTTGGCTCTGTTCAGGGTATAAAAGGGAACAAGGTGGTCAGTGTTAAAGGAAAGAGGCAAAAATGGCTGATGACGGACTTGGAGCTGAATTTTAAAACAGCAAATTAAAGGCGTGTGTATTGGACCAAAGAGCCGAGGGCGGGTGCCCACAATTACCAGTGCTGGTACCTAGATTTCCAAGCAGCACAGGGGACCACTCAGGGGTGTCAGGGAGCCCAGCAATGTCCCCCAAATTACCCCATTCCTACAACAATTACCCCAGTTATGTCTTTTAATGTATTGCTTTTATTTTTCTAAAATGCAAACTGTCCTGCAGAGACGTACCCTCAGTACAGAAGCTCAGGGCTTCTTCCCAGAGCGTGTGAGGTAGTAGAAGGCACAAAGAGATTTACATCCCGTCCTTCCCCTTGCACTCCTTTAACCCACTGGCCAGCTCTCTAATGTTGCTTACTTGCTTTTCACAGTAGACGCTAAGCATGGCGTTGCCTGGTGCTGTGCAAAATGTTTGCCCTGCACCCATAAAGCTCCAGCCAGTTTTGCCTTGAGATTGGTGCTTACTTCAGTTTCAAATGTTCTCTGCAGCTAGTGCTTTGTATTTGCTGTCCTGACTGCCTTCTTCATGACTGATCTCCTTCCTAGTCCAGGACCATATACAGACTCTTTGGGTCTCGTGCTTAGGGATCCCTGGGTTTCTCTTAACTCCCAGCTCCCAGGGCCCCCTGAATCTCTCCTACTCCTGCCCTGCCCTTGTTTGATGTCTCTTCCTACCTTGGTTTGCTACTGCTTTTTGTGATCACCCACTGCTCAAGGCCTTGGTGTGGCCCTGGGTACCCGAGGAAGGGGGCAAGAAGATCAGGATAAAAGAAAAGGAAGAAGGAAAGTAAAACACCAAAGCATAAACTACTCTCTGTGCAGGGCTTTCAGCATCAAAAACATCCTTTTAGCAGCTACCAATGTGAAGGTTTGTTAGGTAATTTTTGATGCGTTGTACACACAGACCCTTGTTTCCAGAGATTTCAAAATTAAAGCAATTGAAGCTGATCTGAAATGGCCTTCCCAAAGAAGAAGTAAATGTATGTATTGGAAAGGGATAGGGCTTCCCATTGACTGTCCCCACATTTGACTCTCTCAATAATTGCAACTTTCCAACCTGAGTGGGTCTAGGTTCTAGACTCAGTTTTGTTATTAACCAAAGCATGTGTCTTGTCCAACTCAAATTTCTTTTCTCCCATAAAAGCAAAGAAAAGTATCTTTGTCTTTCTTACCATTCAGAGACAGAGCAGCAAGGCCTATTGGTGTCAGTGAAAGAACAAAGGGCTGGGAGTTGGGTTTTCCAAGGGCTACAGTTCTGTCACTCAGCATTGGAGTCTACAGCAAGATACAACTTCAGTTTCCTGCAAAATTAACTCTCTCTTCCAGCTCTAAAATTCTAAAATCCTATGACTCTAAAAGAACAGAGATAAAAAAATATTTTGGGAAAATTAAAATATTGAAGGAATTTTGCTTTAAATAATTGCTCAGATTAATTTAATCTTAGTCTTTTCTAGAGACAAAATATTTTGGAAATGGGCATTACTGGGTTAGGTTATAGGAATCTTGAAATCCCATCTTCTACATTGAGAACCATCTCACTATATGAAAAATAGACTTTATAAACTTGTTTAGAAAGTTTAATATATTCTGTTTTAGTGTGATTTTTAAAATTAAAATTTAGATATTAACATGGTTGCATAACTCACCATCTTTTCCCTTTCCTTCTTAGAACTGACGAAAAACTACATAGAAAATCTTGGCCACTCCATTTTAAGTGGAACTTGAATAAAGATATAATCTGCAGATTGAGATGAAGTCATGGGAGGGAAAATGGAAAGAAGAAGGGTAGAAAGAGTAGCCTAGCACTGGCAGATTTCAGAAAATAGTAGGAAAAATACACTTCTTGATGTGGAGGGACCCACTCCATTCTTTGCAAAATGGGATCAAAAACTGTTGTGGGCAGTGTTGGTGGTAGAAGCCAATTTAATTCAAAGAAACAGAAAAATCAAGGCTGTACTTGGAATAAGACAGTCATATTTGTAGGAAGCAATCTGCCTTTGTGTCAGAAGTCTACCCTACAACCGTCCCTCCCTGCAGGAACTACTTGAAAAGAGCAGGTTCAGGAAAATCAAACTCATTCAATAATGAATAATAAGAGAGAAATTGGAAGAGCATTGATAGAATGAGGTATAAACAATTTGGGAGAAAAACTACAAAACTTATGAACATAAAATAACACTTAGAAAATGCTGCAATAGGGCAGTGAAAAGAGTGACCAAACATTTGCCCATCAATTAAAACAGATCACAACTTAAAGGAAGCTAAACAAATCTATTTTCCCTGAAAATACCCACCCCACAAAAGAAATATTAGGACAGGGTGTCTTAGAGGAGAATTTTATCACAACTTTAAAGACAATGTAATTCAATGCTATTTAAACCATTCCAGGGCATTATAAAAGAAAGAAATCTCCCAAATTATTTTCCAAGCAAAAATCTGAACAAACATTGCATTGAAAAATTACAAAGCAATCTCACCTATGAAGGTTGTTATAAAATTAGTAAGTAGAAACTGGCAGAAAAATATTAACGCATAATGATCTAGTAGGGTTTATTGAAGGACTATAAATTTTGTTCAATATTAGGAAAATCATTGACATATTTTATCATTAATAGGAATAAGGAGGAAAAAAATCATATAATCATGTTCATAGATGCTAAAAAAGAACCAGAAGAACTGAGGACCATCTCCATACCCCAACATGAACTAACACAGACTACCAGTATACTACTGGATATGGGTCAAGAGCATGGAAAGATATCTCTTCTGTGACACAGACATCGGGTTGGCTGAGTCCTAAGGAATGGAATTGGGACACTAAGCACGACTCTCAGGCTCCCTCAGACCCCATAAACACACAGGGTAATGGAAGCCCACAACTGGAGGAATCGGAAGACTGTAATGCATGGGGGATTATAGTAGCAACAAAAAATTCAAACCTAGTTCAATTACTAACAATATTAAAACAACACCTCTACACACAAGCACACACATCTTGACTGAAGGAGAGAGATGACCGTTTCAGGACATAAATGCTGTTTACCTCTATCTTTACTGTTCCTCTTCTCAATATGCCTGGCATTTAATAAACAATTATAAGTTAAACAAAAGTAAGGAAAAACGATCCATTGTCAAGAGAGTGCAACCCCCACCCAAAGTTTGGTAAAGTTATAGAGACTAATGATGCCACACATGCACCAAGATGGCATGAAAAAGTTTATTATACACATAGGCTTTCTGGAGAAAGCAGAATAGTTTCACAAGCCAGTCTGAAAATGACTTGAGAGAGTGGAGAAAGGACACTGGCTCAGCTTTTATGACTGTTAGGGAATGGAACTGGGGTGAGGGTTCCTAAATGTGGGCCAAAATTTGGTTGGTTTGAAATTCTCATTTGTGCCAAAGGAGGGAGCATCTGAGCTTGCCTATGAACTGGCCCAGGTGTGGAGCAGAATGACAAGGGAAAATGGTGGGGCTTGATAGTTGTCAGCAAACATCAAAAATGGAATTAGACCCTTCATTACACAACAATATAAATGATGGGAAGGAGGAGATTGAAGTAAACCAAGGTAGGGTTCTTAAATTATACATAAAGTGATAGAATATTATTTGAAGATAGACTGTTGTAAGTTGACAATATAGACCAGGGTTTCTTTAACCTATGACTTTTTGGCCAGATAAGTCTTGTCTGTGAAGGGCTGTCTATGCATTGTAGGATGTTTAGCAAAATTCTTGACATCTACCCATTGCATGCCAGTACCAATCCCCTCAGTTGTGACAACCAAAAATGTGTCCAGACATTGCTAAATGCCCACCAGAAGGCTAAATTTCCCCCCAGTTGAGAACTACTAACCTGGAGCAATCACTATTTTTTAAAAAATTATATACAGCAAATAATCTAACAGTGGATGTAAAATAGAATCACACAAAAAAATCTCAATTAATAAAAAAGGCTGAAAAAGAGGGAAACGGAACAAAGAACATATACAACAGCTAAAATTCTAGGAAAGTAGTAAATTTAAATTGAACCATAGCAATGATTACTTTAAATGTTAATGTTCTTTTCTAATCATCTCAATTAAGAGGCAGAGATAGTCAATTGGCTAAAAACACAAGACTTTACTATATGCTATTTTAAAACTTATTTTAAGTACGAACACACAGGTATCTTCTCAAAAGGGTGGAAAAAGATATCTCAAGCAATCACTAATTAAAAGAAAGCTGGAGTGGCTTTATTAATATGAGACAAGAGACAAAATAGACATTAGAACAAGGACTATCACAAGGCATAAAGACAGACATTATGCAATAATAAAGGAATATATTCTTCAAGAAGCCATACAATCCTAGATATTTATGTGTCAAACAAAAGAGCTCAAAAAATATTTTTTTAAAAAACCTGATAGTACTGAAAGTATAAGTAGGCAAATCCACAGATAGAGCTGGAGTCATCAACACTCCTCTCTCAGTAAAGATATAGAAGAAAATCAGTAAGTAAATGGAAAACCTGAACAATACCTACCAAATTAATCTAAGAAATATTTATAGGACGCTCCATCCAACAAAAGGAGAATAGCCTTTCCTTTAAATAACACATCAAATATTCACCAAAATAAACCATATTAGGGGCCATAAATATATATAAAAAATAGAAATAATTGAAATCCTACAAAGTATGTACTGCAACCACAGTTGAACCAAATAACAAAGGTATTTTAAATGTTCTCAAATTAGACAGCATATATTAAAATAAAATTAGGGGTAAAAATGAAATCATGTTGTCAATTAAAATATTCTGAACTGAATAAAAATGAAAATGCAACATATCAAATTTTGTGGAACACAGATAAGTCAGTTATAATTGGAAATTTATAGCACATAACATTTATATTAGAGGAAAGAAAAGTCTCAAATAAAAAATCTAAGCTTTTTCCTTAAGAAATTAGAATGAAAATAGCAAATAAAATCCAAAACATGAAAAAGGAAGGGAATAATAAACATAAGAGCAGACATCAATGAAATAGAAAAACAATAGAGAAAAATCAATGAAGCCAAAAGAAGATTCTTATAAGAAAACAAAAACAATAAATTGAGAAACCTCCAGTTGGATTTATCAAAGAATAAAAGCAAATTCACAAATTACCATGATTAGGGGAAAAAGAGAGAATATAATGACAAATTCTACATACATTAAAAGGATATTAAATAAATAATTTAAAGAACTTTATGCAAATAAAATTTATAATTTAAGGAAAATGAACTATTTCCTTGAAAGACACAAATTGCAAAATCCACCAAGAGGAATTAGATAAACTAAGTATTCCTTAAAGAAATTGATTTCATAGTTGATAACCTCCATAAAAGAAAACTTTAACCCTAGAAGATTTTTCTGGTGAATTTCTCCATTTAAGGGAGAAATAAATTAATTCTATGCAAATGATCACAGAAAATAGAAGAGAAAGGAAGTCTTTTCAACCCATTTTATAAGGTAGGGATTCTTAGCTTTTTTTGTTCCACGGGCCCCTTTGACAGTCAGGTGAAAACCATGGACCCCTTACAAGGTCCACACTATACTATGCATTGTTTAATAAATATATCACACCCGCACCAACATGTCCCCACAAGAATAATGTTTTTTTGAATTTTTTTTGAATTTCAATTCAAGCTCACGGACCCCTTGTTAAGAACCCCTATTTAACAAAACTAGATAGACATTACAAGAAAAGAAAACTACAGACTATACTCTCTCATGAATATTGATGCAAAATTCCTTAACAAAAATTTAGCAGAAATATATCAAAAGGGTAATATGTAATGATGATGTTTGGTTGATTCAAGAATGCAAGTTTGGTTCAGTATTTGCAAATCAATAGACAAAATAAAAGTTAAGAGAATAAAAAGGAAAAATGTATCATTGTCTAAAAGAGATGCAGAAAAGCATACCGCTAAATTCAGAATCCATTTATGATATTAATAACATACCTCTTAGCATAAATGCATCTAGTAATATACCCACATAATAAAGACCACCTATAAAAAACTTGTAGCTAACATCACATTTAATGCTGAAAGAATTAATGCTTTTCTCCCAAAGATCAAGGAACAAGACAAAGATGTCCATTTTACCATTCCTATTCCACACTACACTAGAGGTGCTAGCCAGGGGAATAAGGCAAGAAAAAAGGGGGGAAGCATCCAGATTAGAAAGGGGGAAAGAAAGCTGCATTTATTATTAGATGGCATGATTGTCTATGTAAAAACAAACCTATGTAATCTACAAAAGAGCTGAAAGAACTAATAAGTGAGTTTAGCAAGGTTACAGGATAAAGGTCAATGTATGAAAATCAATTGCATTTCCACATACTAAGATTTTTAAAAATGCCATTTACAAAAGCATGAAAAATGTGAAATATTGAGTGATGATTCTGCCAAAATATGTGAAAGACCTTTACAATGACAAATACAAAACATTGCTAAGAAATTGAAGAACACCTAAATAAATGGAGCAATAGGTTATCCTCATAGATTAGAACAATCATTGTTAGGAAATCAATTCTCCTCAAATTGAACTGTACATATAATTCAATCCTGATAAAAAATCTCATCAGGTATTTTTGTAGGGATTATCAACTAATTCTAAAATACATATGTAAATGCAAAGGACCTAGAATAGCACAAAAACTAAAAAGAAAAATAGAGTTGGAGGACTGGCACTACCTGACTTCAGGACTTAATTAAAGCTACAAGAATCAAGGGAACGTGGTGTTGCCATAAGATAGCATAAAAATAGATAATTGGACCAAAATAGAGGTCCTGAAATAGACCCAAACATTTATGGGCAATTGATTTTCAACAAAGGTACAAAGGCAATTCAGTGGAGAAAGGATAGTCCTTCAAACAAATGTTTGCAAACAAAAAAGAAACAAACTTTCAATCCATACCTTGCATATGCAAAAATTAACTCAAAATGGGTCATAGGCCTAAATGAAAACCTAAAGTTATGAAAAAATCTAGAAGAGCTTAAAACTATAAAAATTCTAGAACCCTAGGATTAGTGTTAGGCATAACACTAATAGCATGATCCATAAGGTAGAAAATTGATAAATTGGACTTCATCAAATTTAAGAACTTCTACTCTTCAAAAGACAAGATTAGAGAATGAACAATGGACTAAAATAGACATTATTATTCTATTATAGACTTGTTATTACTCTAGCAATGCAAGAACTTCTATCATTGATATAAAGGCAGTGACCACCAGAGGTTCTGAGGAGAGGGAGAGGGAAGAATAATTGTAACATGGGGGCTTTTTCAGGACATGGGAATTGCCCTGTGTGACATTGCTATGACAGATACAGGCCATTATAAATTTTGTCATAACCTGTAAAATGGTGTGGGGCAGAGTGTAAACTATAGCTAACTATAGTCTACATTTAGTAGCAATGCTTCAGTATGTGTTCATCAATTGTAACAAGTGTACCACACTAATGAAAGATGTTAATGTGGGAAAGTGCAGGAGGGGGCAGGGGTGGGGATATAGAAATCCCCTATATTTTTTATGTAACATTTATCTAATCTAAAGCTTCTTTTAAAAATAAAAAAAAAATTAAAATAAAAGATACTGTTAAGAGAATGAAAAAGCAAGCTATATATTAGGAGAAAATATTTGCCAATCACATTTTTGATTAAGGATTTTTTTCCAAAAGCTCAATAATAAGAAAACAACCAAACATTAAAAAAAAGAGTGAGATATTTGAACAGATACTTCACCAAGGTATATATGCAAATGAAAAATAAACACATAAAAAGATGTTCAACATGATGAGTCATCAGGGAAACACAAATTAAAACCTCAATGAGATACCACTACACCTATTAGAATGTGTAAAATTTAAAAAAAAGACTGACCATACCAAGTATTTGTGAGGATATGGAAGAAGTGGGATTCTCATATTGCTGATTGATATAGAAAATGGTGAAAATGAACAAACAGACAAGCAAACACACAAAAAACGAACAGTTTGGTGAGGAAGGAAAGTGACTGCTAATGGGTATGGGATTTCTTTTTGGGTGATGGAAGCGTTCCAAAATTAGATAGTGACAATAATTGCATAACCTTGTGAATATACTAAAAACCACTAAATTGTACATTTTTAAATGGTGCATTTTATGAATGGTGAATCATGTCTCAACTGAAGAAAGTGTATGGCTATTTATTAAAATGTTCGGTATACCACCACACGACAGTCATTCCACTCCTAGATATCTTCTCAAGAGAAATTAAACTATATGTTCACACAAAGACTTGTACACAAATGTTGATAACAGCTGTATCTGTAATAGCCAAAGACTGTGAACAAGCTAAATGTCCATCAATGGATGAATAATCAAATTATGGTATATCTATACATGGAATACTGCTCAGCAAAAAAATAAATGAACTATTGATATATGGAACATTTTGAGGGTGTTCAGCTGTATACCTAGAAAATCCAAGAGAATCAACTGAATAATATAAACATGAAAAACAATTCAGCAAGTCAGTGGGGGTATATAATTAATATGGCTATATCAATGGTTTTCATATATGTAAACAATAACTAGTTGGAAGATATGATAGAAGAAAAGACCCCATTTACAATAGCAATTGTAAATGATAGAAAAAGATAAAGCCAATGAAGAAAGTTAAAAAGAAAGAAAAGTCCAAGACATACTAAAAAAAACATTTTTAAAAATTAACTGAAGGATAAAAAAGTTTAACAAATGGAAAGATGTACATATTTTAGATTGGGCAATCTGACATCATAAATATGTCAAGTTTCTAAATTTAATGTAATGCCGATAAAAATATTAATATCTTCAGAAAAGCTAGACAAGATGATTTTTTAAATTAACATGAAAAAATCAATAATCGTGTTTAGTGAGATACTGAAAAAGAAGAGCAATGAGGAGAAAAATACCTATTTGATTCAAACATACTATAAAGCTTTAATAACTAAAATAGCTTGACACTGGTGCATGAAGAGACCAACACATTCATGGCGAAAAACAGAGAAAGTTCAGGAATATAACCATATATATATATATATATGAAGTTTGTATATAACAAAAATGGCATCTCAACTGAGAGGGGGAAAGATGGGGTATTCCATAAAGGTAGTTGGAACATTTGGATCCACATATCATACCTCAAACCAGGATAAATTCCAAATAGACTTAAATATAAAATATTAAGTTGCAGAAGTACTGAAAGAAAACATGGAAGGACTCCTTGGTAGCCTTGGATAGAGAAAAGCCCATCTAAATAACTCATAATCCAGAAAATTTTTTAAATTGATATATTTGACGATATAAAATAAAACTTCAGCATGAAAACATATCATTAAACAAAGAAATATATAAATGTGAAACTGAGTTCAAAGACATATGAAGAAACAAAGCTTATCTCACTAAAATATAAAGTCTCCTAAAACATCATAAAACCCAGTGGTAATATGGGCAAAGACTATACAGACAGTATACATAAAAGGAAATATACAGAATTTTAAAAATATGAAAATATTCATAAGAGAAATGCAAATTAAAAACTACATTAAGATACCATTTTCCATCTATGATAGTGCCAAAAATCCAAAAGTTTGATCCAATCTGTTAGTAAGGCTATAGGAAAAGAGTCACTTTCATATCTTGCTATTAGGAAATGTAAATTGTTATAACCCCTAGGGAGGGCCATTTGGTACTCTCTATTAAAATTACAAATGCACATATCCTTTGATCTAGCTATTCCACTTCTGGGAATTTATCCTAAAGTTATACTTGGATACATGTAAAATGATATACATGAATATCTATTGCAGCATTGTTAGTAATAGCCAAAGACTGGAAGTAACCCAAATCTGCCTGGCTTTTCATTTAGCTTGCTTTACAGCTTCACAGTGGGAAAAAAAGAGCCCCTGTTCCTAAGCTTAGAGCAGAGATGGGCCAAGCCATCTACTCCAAGCCACCTTTCTCCTGGACTGCCCCTCCATCCTACTAGAACTTCCAAGGTAGTGAAACTCTTCCAAATGGGAGATTACCTCAGGCCAACGTCAGGGCATCAGTGTCATAAAAGGGACAAACAGAAAGAGCAAAGCAGAACTCTTTCCCCTACTAATTACTACATCACAACTTCTCGTTCCTGGGGTAAAGTTAAGGGGAGGTAAGATGGCAGTGGGTAGGCTTTTTCTAGGAGTAGAATAATACCATTAATACTTCTTTCGTGTTTTAATCTTGTTCATCTTTTAATTAGGACAAGAGATAAATAATACTGCTGAAGATTTATACTTGTAGTCCTTTTTTCTAAAAATTATACGACGAGAAGGAAATGTATGCTGGTATTTTTGCCCAGATACTAATGTTTATGGCTACACTGTGAGACCATACTCAGGGCAATAATATTCACCCACTGGCAGCTTTCTAACTTCGGACAAAATATGTAGAAGGATATTAATAGTGTCCTGAGTGTGGCTGTACAAACTGAGAGTAGAAAATGGTAGAAAATGCACAAATTTAAAACGTTCTTCTCCATTTCTGCACTTATCTCTATTTCTTTTTAAGAACCACATGGTTTTGGTAAATTTGTTGTTGTTCATTTGTTGCTTACTTTGCTTTTTTAAAAAAATCACAGATTCCTCTCTACCTCCAACCCCAAATTCTTCAAAAGCTATTCAAAGAAAAGGAAATCTCATTGATCCCGATAATTCTGTGGGATGGCCCTATTTAAATAGATACTGCTTTGTGTTAAATGGCTCATTTTAAGTGGGTCAATCTGTATTAGTTGCACCACTTGACACACTGAAGATACACTTTAGTGTATCTAGTGTTTGGGGATTTTTTTGGGAACATGCTATATTTATACTCTATTAAACTAGGTCAGCTCCTTTGTTGGGACAATCCCAGAGGGAGCTATACATTTCATGTAAAGATAGCAAGCAGAGTTCTGGCATTTTACTGGTTTGTCTATCCCAGCTCATTCTGCTGAAGTCTAATCTAGTAATGCCATAGGTACCAGTGAATAAACACTCATTCATTGAAAAATATATCTTTAGTGTCTAGTGTGAGTTCTTCATTGTGCAAGGTGTTCGTGGAAATATGAGTCCCTTCTCTCAAAGAGACTGCATTCTAAAGGGGTAGTAAGCCACCCACATACAAAACTACAAGTCTGCAGAAAGATTAATTAGGTTCAAAGCTGTTGAATTTGAGGTGCAGGCAAGACAAAGCATCCTGCAGGTACTTAGAAACTGAGACTTGCTCTGGACAGAGCTCAGAGCTCTAGATGTTTTGAGTTTTCTGTGGTAGAGATAAAGCTCTAGAAAGATAAAAGAAGCGTCCTGAATCACACATCATATTTCCCGATTAAAACAAAGAAACGAATAAATAGCACGTGATTTCTGATATTTTTCAGCACAGTTTAATTTTAAAAATTATTAAAATATTCATATAAGTAAAAATATGTGTTAATTACAAGAACAACATCACACTTTAGTCATTAACCAATATTTGCATGTAACAGGTTGCAGATTAAGGGAGTTACAGTTCAATGCTTTTTTGTGGTGGTCTATTCCCACACGTTTAGAGAATAATAGTAAGTCCTGGTTTTGTATTCTATTTAGGGCACTAACAACCTAGTGTGCATTAAAAGCAGATGAAGTAGCTGAAAATCAGGTTATGTGGAGAATGCTAATAAAAATGGGTTGTTCTTCTTTGAGAAGAAAAAGCTTAGAACCAATGATAACAATCTTCAATAATCGTGGTTGATCAAATTTATTTATTGTTATTCCAGACACCAAAACTAGGGAACTTACAGGTGAAAGTTCCAAGGAAGCAATTTTCTGCTCATTACGTGGAATGACTTGCTAACAATTATAGCTGCCCAAGAACAGACTAGGTTGATTTGTCTATTTGTGAGCAACTAAGCAGGAGCTGAAGGGCGTTTGTTGAGAGATGTTTCAGATGCAATCCTTCTCAAACTTTAATGGACATTCAAATCATCTGGGGTCTGGAAAAACACCATTGGTCACCAGATACCCTTTGAACAGCAAGGATATAGAGGATTCTCCTTCACTGTGTAGAAAGTGTGGATTAGATAAATTTTAAATTCTCCTTGATCTTGAAAAGTCTGTTATTCTATCATTTATTTGAGTTCCAATGCAAAGCATTTGCTAGATGCTATGGGGATGACAGTCAGGATCTTCAAGGTAACGTGGTCAACTCCAGAAGCAGGAGAACGCATAGAATATTTGGAATGTGTTAATTTGATTGCAAGAAATGTTTCTGATAAGATTATTGTAGAAATAGACTTAGGGTTAGCCCAAGTTTCTGTTGTAAATGTCAGGTTAAGAAGTTCAGATAGCAGCCTGGAGATAATAGTATATCAGTTCAGAGTTGCATTCGGTGGCAGGTATCTTACCCCGAGAATAGTGGCTTAAACATACAATTTGCTAATTTTTCCATGTAAATAAAAAAGGTACAGAATTAGACAGTCTAACGGGCTCCATGAAGATATCATGGACTCGCTCTCCTCTTTCTGTTCAGTCATCTTCATAGTTGACTTCCACCCTCAATATTAACTTAGGATTCAAGATAATTCCTAGAGTCCCAGCAATTGGGAAAGTGGAATGGACGATAAAGAACTTGGTCCCTTCTGTCAAAGAAAATCGCTTAACAGAACCTCATAACTGCTGCTCATGTCTCATTGGCCAGAACTTAATCACATGACCTATCAAACAGCAAGGGACACTGGGAGTAGTTGGTTCCTTGGCTGACCACATTGAATAAGGTTTTGTTACTAAGGAATAATGGAGGGATTATTAGATGTTGGGAGTCCTCTATCAGTCTCTACCATAAATAGTGAGCCAGGAAATATTTCTGAGTTGGAGGGTGACACCAGCAGAGGACTGGTTTTGAAAGATAAATATGAAGTCAATGCAAAGAATGAATGTTGGGAGAGGCTGTAGCCAGATGACTAGTTCCTGGATGTAACAGGATCCCTGGAAATGTTGGACTAGACTAGAGTAGCAACAGACTAAGTTGAAAGAGAGTAGATAATGACCATTGAAAAAGGATGACTGATGTGACTTAGTGAATTGACCTGGGAAGCCACAGAGAGAAAAAGATCTAGACTGTTCATGAGGTTTAGAACCTACGTGACTTGAGGGAAAAAAAAGATGAAATCCATACCAGAAACAAGAATGACAAAAAAAGAAAAACAGCTTTTTCATGAAGAAGATGAGTTACAGTTCAGGCATACTGGATTTGCTGTGAAGATGCAATATCTAAGGGGAGATATGGAAATGTCTAAACATCTCATGGTTAAGAAGGTAAGACTCAAGCTCTGGAAACAATTGAGCAGTGAATGATGGTTTTTGAGGTTATTCATATGCTATACATCTCCACTTGGATGTCTACAAATCATCTCATATCTTACATATCCAAAACAGAACTCTCAACCATTTTCATCACACTCCAGGGGCTAAGGAATCAGAGAATGCAATTCTAATTGAATATTCATCTCAACAAAGCATCAATACATAGGTCATTCTGCTGAAAGCGAGTTAGGACAAAACTCTAAAGCCAAATATAAATTATTTTATATTCACTACTCTTTAAGAATATTCCTTTTTGAATTTTGATTTATTTCCTATCTTCCAGTCTTTGGATGTCTTCAAATTCAATTTAGCCATGTGCTGAATGGGAATGGCAATCCCTAAAACCAAGGTATCCCAGTTAAGCAGCTACCACACACTCTCCTCATAGGCAGACTCAATTTTCCAAATACCAGCTCCCCCAGCATCTGTTAATTGAAGTGTAGACAAAGTTTCCTGCTTTTTCTCTGTGCTAAGAATCTGATTTTCCCTTGATGATATATTTTTAATGTGAGTGGTCAAGGCTTTTATTTAA
>PVKH010005766.1:0-21733 GCA_004027955.1 Chaetophractus vellerosus | reverse complement strand
GGTGGCTGGCTGTGCTCCATCTGTGGGTGACCTGCCCTGCCCATGGTGGCTCTTGCCATATCCATGGCAGCTTCTTGCCCTGCCCACGGAGGCTCTGGCCCACCCATGGTGGCTTGCCATTCTCAAGGCAGTCTGCCCGCTAGGACAGGTACCTGGGAATCGAACCCGGGGCCTCCCATGTGGTATGCTGGTGCCCTATCCACTGGGCTATCAAGCTGGCCCACTAACCTGCTTTAAAAAAAAAGAAAAAAGATTCAATGTAAAAATATTCTAATTTAAACAAACCATTTTTTGCAGAAATAGATGAGCTGAATTTACCATCTATATGCAAAAATAAAGGAATATGATAATCAAAAGATTTTTGAAAATGATGTATAAAGTTAGAGGACTCCCACAATCTTATTTTAGGATTTACAAAAAGCTAAAATAGTCAAAAGAGTGTGGTATTATTGAAAAGACAGATATCTTGAATAATAGAACTGACTAGAGAGTTCAGAAATGGATTCACACATATATGGTGAAAATTAGTGCCACCAAAAAGGTTTGAAGGACTCAGGGGTGGTGATTACATCACATTATTATTCAACACACCTATTTGGCCTATGCAGAAGAGAGATGGATCTTGGAGGATGACAGTAGATTATCATAAGCTAATTCTATTAATCAAATTGCAGCTGCTGTTTCAGATAGGGCATCATTGCTTGAAAAATTAAACCATTCCCCAGATACTTGGTGTGAAGCTATTGTTTTGGCAAACACTTTTTTTTTCACAATACATGTTGGTTTGCTTTCAGCTGGCAACACCAGCAAAACACATTCATTGTCATTCCTCAGGGATATAGCAAATCTTCAGCCTTATGTTATAATCTACTTTGCATATCTATTGTTCAAATAGTATGCTGATTGGAACAAGTGATCAAAAAGTCCAACTGCTCTAGACTTATTGTTTAGACATTTGCATTTCAGTAGATGGGTAATAAATTCAACAAAAAATCATGTAACTTCCATAAGAGTAAAATTTGTAGACAACCTGTGGAGAAGGCAAAGCAAAGATATCTCATTCTTACTGAAGGATAATCTGTTGCATCTTCCCTATCCTACAACCTAAAAATGGTCAGAATACCAAGTGTTTCTGCAAGACACTTGGAACCAGCATACTTCCCATTTGATTGTGCCACTCTGACATGTTTATTGAGTAATGAAAAAAAGCTGCTAGTTTTGAGTGGGGACTGGACTATGAGGAGTCTCTGCAACAATTCTAAACTAACATGCATACTATTTTGTAATTAGGGCCATACTGATCCAGCATATCTATGGTACATGAAGATTATGTGGCAAAAGAGATGCTGTTTGGAGCCTTTGTCAGGGTTCTAAATGAGAATCACAAAGCAGAAATGTGAGATTTGAAAGCAAAGCTTGCTATCCATGGCATCTAATTATTCTCCTTCTATGAAACAGCATTTAGTTTATTCCTGAGCCTCAGTAGAGACTGAACGCTTACCTATGGGTCACCTAATACTATGATAACTAAGTTGCTCATGATGAAATGTATGACCAAATAAGCAATTAAGTTGGGCATGTGCTATAGCACTACATCATCAAATGGAAGTGGCTTATAAAATATTAGGCTCTAGTAGGCCCTGAAGACATAAGTAAGTTACTAAAAAAGTGATTCAAATGCCCATGTACTTCATTCCTTTCCCCTTATGTTTGCTCACCCAACCCACAGCTTTGGCCTCTTAGGGAGTTTCTTATAGGAAGTGAAAACTTGGGACTTGTTTACAGAGAGTTTTACACAATATAAATACACCTTCCAATAATGGACACCAGCATTACTATAGCCTTTTTTTGGTTTATTAATATATGACAGTAGTGGAAGGCTAATCCCCACATAGTCCAGAACCTCACACAGTGTACCTGGTAGTTTATTTTTCTTGGAAAGAGAAATTGTCAAATGTGCATTGTATAAAAATTCATGGGCTCTGCCCAATAGTTTGAGTATGTTGTAAGGATTTAAAAGGAAGCTGGAAAATATGAGACTAACTGCTTGGGGAAATGTGTGTAGATAGAAATTTCTGAATGGGTGAAAAGAAGAACCTATTTGTGTCCCATGTAAATGCTAACCAGAGTGTTTCTTTATCAATGAACATGTTTATAATCAAGTTGATAGGATGATCTGTACTGCTAATACCAGGCAGCCTTTTCCATAGTGATTGTCCAAGTGGCTCAGGAACAAAGTGGCCATGGAGGTTTGGATGCAGGTTTGCATGGTCTCATTGTCATGTGCTTCCACTCAACAAGGCCAACCTGGGTAGAGCCATTGGTGGGTATCCAATATGGCAGCAGCAGAGACCAACACTCAGTCTCTGATATGACCATTCTCCTAGGGTTCACCCAGTTACCCGGTGGTAGGTTGATCATATTGGACCTTGTTCATCATGGAAGGGGCTGCTTCTTGTTCTTAATGGAAAGGATTCTTTTCCTGGATCCTGATTTACATTCTCTATACACAATACCTTTTCCAAAACTATCATATGTGTGTCCTATACAATGAGTTAACCTCCAGCATGGTCTTCCATAACTTGCTTCTGCTCAAGGAAAACATTTTAAAGCAAATGAAATATGGCCAATAGTTTTCACCATACCTGTATTCAATTGGAAAAAATTGCTGTGGGTCACTAAAATAATAGAACATGGTTCTCATTCTGTCATGATTTTGTCCTTGGAGCTTGCCTTTGATCGAGATACAGCATTCTTTCTACTCTTCCATGTCCTGAAACACAGATGGTCAGAATTTCTATTGGCAGTGGCCTCCTGACAGTTATAGGGCCTGAAACAAGACATGAATGAGTCAGATAATTTTGACTGAATATTGCTAGCTATAATATGATCCTCAAAAATAAAACTTACCCTCCTCCAGGAAAAATTATTTGATCTTTATGTATTCTTATTACAATACAATGATGAAACTGACTTTCTACAATACAATACAATACAATGATGAAACTGACTTTCTAAATGGCATAAGTTCATCCAAAATGAATTAGATGAAGTGGCCACCTCAAAATTGTTCATTTGTGAGTCACCTCAGAAAATAAAATAGGATTTCTGAGACCCAGTGGACAACATTTTCTTATTCATATGAAAAGGCCTCCAAATGATATTCTGAATCCAAAATTACTTCACCTAGGATTAATTTGACCCAAGCTAATGAAAAAATTGAAAAAATTAAGCTATGACTAATCTCTGTACCCAAGTAAATGATCCTCCTTCTAGTCCTGAAGTCTGGGGAAACTAAAGGGAGATGTAGACATATCTACAATAATAGTTGGAAACTTCAATACACACTTCTCATCAATAGAACATTCAGACAGAGGAAAATAAAGAAACACAGAACTTAAACATATAGTAAATGAAATAGACCAAACAGACATATATGGAACATTGCTCCCCCAACCATCAGGATATAAATTCTTCTTAGGTGTGCATGTATCATTGGCCAGGAGAGACCACATATTGAGTGAAAAACAAGTCTCAATAAATCAATAAAGACTGGAATTATATAAAGCATCTTCTCTGACCATAATGGGATGAGCCTGATAAAAACAGTTGGAGAACTGGAAAATTAAAAATATATGTTAGTTAAAAACCACAGTCATAAACCATCAGTGGAACAAAGAAGAAATTGCAATGGAAATTAGAAAATATCTCAAGATGAATGAAAACAAGAACACAACATACCAAAATCTATGGGATGTAGCAAAGGCAGTGCTGAGAGGGAAATTTATTGTCCTAAATGCTTACATTAAAAGAGATGTAAAAAACTAAAATCAAAGACCTAACTGCATACTGGGGGGAACTAGGAAAAAAAGCAAACTAATCCCAATTCAAGCAGGGCACAAATAAATGGAATTGATAATAAAAAAAGATATAGAAAATTAACAAAATCAAAAGCTGGTTTCCTCTCCAAAGACTGTGTTGTTCTGTGTCTGGCTAGCAGTCATCCTTTGTCCTAGGTTTTTCTGTCAACTGCAATGTACATTGAGATGTCATTCTCCTTTCTACTTTGAATCCATTGATCCACCTTCTGTCTTTTCTCCCCTCATCAGAATTTCATTCTGCTTATAAAGAACTGGATAAATATATTACAACTCAAATGGATTCAGTTCATCACATCTTAACTAAAAATAGCATCATCATTGTCCTATTTAAAATTGAATGGCTTATGTTTCAGAACATGATTTTTTTGTATTACATAATTCAGTCTCCAAAAGGTTTTTATACTTTGGGTTCTTATTGTTCCTATTTAATCCATTTTAATGAATGTTTATATATGGTAAAAGATTGGGACCACAGTCATTATTTTGTATATAGCTGTCTAGTTTTCCCAAAAACATATTTTGAAGAGAAAATTCCTTTATCATTGAATGGATATGGCACCTCTCTCAAAAATAAAATTGTCGTAGACATGAAACTTTATTTTTTAACTCATAATGAAGTTCCATTGGTATTTTTGTCCATCTTTGTACCAGTGTAATATGTTTTGGTTACTATAGCCTTGTAATAACTTTTAAAATTGGAAAGTGTTAGGGCTCCAACATCCTTCTTTGTTTTCAAGATGATTGTGGAAGTTTGATATTATTTATGAATTCCAAAAAGAGATATAGATTATGGTTATTAATTGCTCTGTTCTCCTGGGCATGATACCTTTTGATTGTACTAGATTCAGCTGCGATGTCTTTGATTAAATTATGTTATGATTAAGGCTTTGATTCAACCATTTCATTAGAGGGATTCAGTTTTAGTTCCCACCTGCTTTGTGGACTTTTTAAATGGACACTCAATGAAGGAGAACACAGAAGCAATACACAGGAGAAGAACACGGTGTAGTAGAGAGGGCCCCATAGACATAGAAGAGGAGAGAACTTTTCGGCTTAGATCCTGTAGCCACAGGTAGAGACATGAGTCATTTGCCTGAAAGTAATAGCTGACTTTGTGAAGAGAACAGAGCAGCTGAGCGCTGTTTGCCCTCCAGCCTACAGGTGAGATCAGAAGAATCTAGGCCCATGGAGCCTTAAGAGGAAAGAGGAAGGCTGAACCCTAGCAGACATCACCCACCATCTTGCTTCAAAACATGGCAAGGTTATACCATGAGGAAGTACCTCTTACAGTACCTTGAATTGGACTGTTTAGGGCCTTGTAACTGTAAGTTTCTACCCCAAATAAATACTCTTTATAAAAGCCAACAGGTTTCTGGTACTTTGCATGAGCACCCCTTTGGCTGATTGTGGATATTTGGACCTTCACTTTTCCATCAAAAGTTGTTGATTAGCTTTACCCTTTTGGTTAAGATGTCCCTTTGAACTTTGATTATTTCATTTAATATGTAAATCATTTGGGTAGAATTGACACCTTAATAATATTCAGTCTTCACATCCATGAATATGGTATATCCTACCATATATATAGGTCTTATTTGAGTACTTTGAGAAATGTTTTCCTGTTTACTCTGTGTAAGTCCTTTACAGCCTTTGCTAAATTTAACCATAATAATTTGATGTTTTACATTTGCTCTAGATTTCTGGATTTTATTATTGATTTCCTCTTAAAATACTTAATTTCTAATCTATAGAAAAATCTATGACATTTTTAATTGATATTGTACCCTCCATTTTGTTACCTTAATTATTAGCTCTTAGCTGTCTTGTAAGTTTGTGAGAATTTTCTATATATAGGATTATGTCATCTGCAAACAATGCAAGTTTTAATTCTTCTCTTCCAATTTGGATGCCTTTTATTTCATTTTCTTCCTGAATTACTCTGACTACAACTGACAATAGAAAGATGAATTATATTGGTGATAGTGGGCACACTTGCCTTGTCTCTAAATATGATATTAACTATAGAGTTTTCAAAAATGACCTTTATCATTTTGAGTTAAATTCCTACTATTCCTCATTCTATAATAGTTTTACAAGACAGGTCCTGGATTTTGCCAAATGACTTTTCTGCATCAATTTAGATGTTCATGTTTTTATTTCTTTTATTTCATTTTATTAATATATGATGTAGCAGGTTAATTGATTTTCCTATGTTGAATTATGTCTTCCTGGGATAAATCTTAGTTGGCCATGGTGTATAGATCTTTTAATATGCTATTGGATTATGTTTGCTAGAGATTGATTGTTTTGCATCAATATTCATAAGTAATATTGGTCCATAATTCTTTTGTAGTATCTTTATCTAGCATTGATATTACAGTGAGGTTCAGTTTATAAAATGAGTAAGGAAGTATTAACCCTGACTCAATTTTGGGGAGGAAAAGATAAGCAAGATAGGTGTTTCTCAAGGTTTAATGAAATTCATTTGTGAACTCATCAGTTGATGCTATTTTGCTTGTTTAGAGGTTTTGATTACTGATTTGATCTCTATTTTTTAAAGTCTATTGAAATCTTCTAACCTTCTTGAGATTGTGTGAGTAGTTTGTCCATTTCATCTGGGTTATCTATTTTCTTGGGGCACAATTCTTCATTTTTCCCTCATATACTCCATTTTATTAGAGTGGAGTGCATGATAACGTACCTTCATTTCCAAATTTAATTATTTCTGTTCTGAATTTTTTATATTTGTCAGACTAGCTAAAGTTTTGTTCATATTATCCATCTTTAGAAATAAATGACTTGATTTAATTGATCTTCCCAATGAGTTTTTCTTCTCTATTTCATTTATCTCATTATAATCTTTGTAATTTCATTCCATCTGCTTTCAGAGGAGTTATTATGCTTTTCTATTTTAGTATCTCAAGGTGTGAGGTTAAGTTTTATATTTAAATTTATCTCCTCTTTTAAAAAAATTATTCAGAGCTATGCATTTCCCGATAATTCCTTTTTTAGCTTCATATATACAATTTGGTATGTCTTGTTTTTGTTCATTCTTGTCAAGATATTTCATTTATTTATTTTTAAAGAATCCTTAGATTACATAAATCTTATATCAAAATATAAGGGATTCACATATACCACAATCTTTCCCCCTCTCAGTTTCCTACATAAACAACATCTTTCAAAAGAGTGGTACATAGGTTACAATCGATGAACACATATTAAAGCATTGTTCCTAACCATGGACTATAGTTTACATTATGGTTACACTTTGTCCTCCACAATTTTATACGTCCTGACAAAATTCATAATGGCCTATATCTGTCATTGTGATGACAAGCAAGATAGTTACAATGTCCCCAAAATGACCTATGTTCCACGTATTCTTTACTTTCCCTCCCATCAGAACATCTGATGGCAACTGCCTTTATATCAATTATACAAGTTCCTCCATTGCTAGAATTATAACAGTTCTATTTTAGTCCATAGTTGCATTGCCTTCTTATGTTTGTTCATTCCTCAATCTTGAGAATTTGGGGATAGTTATGTCCACTCTGCTTCCATTTGAGAAGAGGTTTAGATCCCTTGGAGCTGATTGATGCAACTGTCTTGCTTGCATTTGTGGATACTCTCTGTCTTTTGGGACAGGCATTGTTCATTATCATCCTTTCATTAATTGTCCTAGATGAATCCAATGAACTGGAGAGTAGTTTTTGCAACTCTGCTTAATTCAGGACTCAACCAGCATATGAACAGACTAAAGATTTAAATCTCTGGGATATATTTAATAATGGTATTTATAGGTTCAAGTAAAAGGGTCAGAAGAGATATGTATAGGGAAATTATACATGAATCTAATTATATTATATTTGGGAGGATAGTTTTCAAAGTAAATTCTACTGACAAGGTGACAAATTCTTAAGCTTGTTTGTCCTACCTATAGTGTCAAAGTATCTAGTAATCATAAATGTAAATAAAAGGATAATAGATTTGATGGTGAGGAATGGCACAATGCAAGAAATAAAAAATACACTCGATGCACATAATAGCAGATTTGAACAGACAGATGAAAGAATTAGTGACACCAAAGATAGTACACCTAAAATCAGATAGATAGTAGACCAGGTAGATAAAAAGATAGAAAAAATTCAGCAGAGACTCAGTGAATAGAATGACAACATGAAACACACAAACATACATATTTTAGGCCTCCCAGAGGAAGAAGGCAGAAGGAGTATTGGAGGAAAGGGGGCAGAAGGATTATTGGAGGAAATAATGGCTGAAAATTTCCCAACTCTTTTGAGGGATATGGACATGCATGTCCAGGAAGTACAGCAATCTCCAAACAGTATAAATCTTAACAGGCCTATCCCAAGACATATCCTTATAAAATTGTCAAACACTCAAGAAAAAGAGAGGATTCTGAAAACAGCAAAATAAAAGAGATCTATCACATACAAGGGAAGCTCAATAAGATGAAGCACTGATTTCTCATCTGAAACCATGGAGATAAGAAGGCAGTGGCTTGAGAGTTAAGGTGTTAAAAGAAAAATATGCCAGCCAAGAATTCTGTATCCAGCAAAGCAGGCATTCAGAAATTAGGGAGAGCTCAAAATATTCACAGATAAACAGAAATTAAGAGCAAGCAAGAAACCTCCCCTTCAAGAAAGAATGAAAGGATTTCTGTAGGTTGAAAGGAAAAAATAGGAGAGAGAGGCTTAGAGGAGAGTGTAGAAAGGAAGACTATCAGTAAGAATAGCTAAAAAGGTAAAAGAAATAAAAATATAATATATATATATGTAAAGCTAAATAAAACATGGTTAATGTAAGTAATACCTTGATCGTAATAACATTGAATGTTAATGGATTAAACTCTCCAATCAAGAGACACAGATTGGCAGAATGGATAAAGAAATATGACCCATCTTTAGGCTTTCTAAAAGAATCTCACCTGAGATCCAGGGACACAATGAAGTTGCAAGTGAATGGTTGGAAAATGATTTCAAATGCAAACAATATCCCAGAGGGCAGGATTAGCTATAATATTGGAACAAATAGACTTTAAATTGAAAACTATTTTGATATAGAGAAAAACACCATATGTTAATAAATGAGGTAATCTATCAAAAGGAAAGAACAATCATAATCATTTATGCACTTAACCAGGGACCCCCAAAATACATTAGGTGAACATTGGGATAAAACAAGAAATTTCTTAATTACCTTTGTGATTTCTTTTTTGACTCATTGTTTCCTTAAGAATGCAATTTTTAATTTATACACATTGAATTTTCCAGGAATTTTTTCTGTTATTGATTCTAGCATCATTTCATTGTTGCCAGAGAAGATTCATTTTATGATTTAAATCTTGTTAAATTTATTAAGTCTTGTTTTGTGATCTAGTTTATGGTCTATTTTTTAGACTGACTCAGGTACTTTTGCATGTTCTGATTATTTTGGTTGAAGTGTTCTACATATACCTTTTAGCTTGAGGTTAGTATGACTTAAATTTTTCATTTCCTTATCAATCTTCTATCTAGATGTCCTATCCATTATTAAATGTTGCATATTGAAATCTATTACTAGATCATGGAATCATCTTTTTCTCCTTTGAAGTGTGCTAATATTTGCTTCATTATTGTGGGTATCTGTTGTTTCAGTGCAAATATATTTATAACTGTTATGTTCTTGATGCTGTGACCACTTGATCAGTATGTGGTCTACCTTTTGTCTTGTATAATAGTTTAGTCTTGAAGGTTATTTAATGCGATATTAGTATAGCTACTACATTCCTTTTATGGTTACAATAGGCATGGAATTGTTACCCATTCTTTCCTTTTCAGCCAACTTGTACCTTTGAATTTAAGTTGATTCTGTTGTTTTAAACATATAGTTCTAATCATTGTGCCAATGTGTCTTTTGTTGGAGAGTTTATTCCATTTATATTTAAAGTTTTTATTAATAATGCAGAACTTCCTTCTACCATTTTAACTATTTGCACTTTGTAAGTTTTATACTGCTTTTGTTAGTTTTCACTTTATTCTCTTAATTCTTCATTAATGTCTATTTTTATATCTTTTTAAATATTTTGCCTTGCAGTATTTTGAGGCACTTCTCATTTTCATTCATTTAATTTTTCAAATAATTTCTTCATGGTTCCTATTGGTTTAAATAAAAGCTTCTACAGCTATATAAATCTTTGATTTGATACCAACATAACTTACACAAAATATACATTGGTTCCTGTACCCCAGCATTCTCTCACTTCATTATTGTACTTATTACAAATTGTATCTATCTACATTAATATCCTAAACCATAGAATTTTCATTACTTTTTAAGCATGTGCTTTTTAGAATCTCAACAAATAGGAAGTGGAATTACATTATAAATACAATTAAATATAATACTGGAGCTTATAATTACCCTTATGTTTACCTTTACCAGAAGTCTTTATTCCATTCTGCTGCTTCAATTCATGGTCTTGTGTCTTTTTTCCATCTGAAGAACTCCCTGTATTATTATTGTATGACAAATGTAACAGTGTTGATCTAACAGTTTTTGTTCATCTGGGAATGTGTTAATTGTGCCTTCATTTATAAGACACCTTGCCAGATATACAAATAGTGGTTGAAATTGTATCCTTTTAGCACTTACAGAATGCCACAATGATTTTTGTTGAGAAACCAGAACTTAATTTTATAGCAACTGACTTTTATATAACATGTTGCTTTTCTCTTCCTACTTTCAGAACTCATTCCTTATGTTTGCATACTATAGTTCTACTACATTATTTTTTGAATCTTTCTTGTTTTTTTCCTAGTATTCATGAATATTTGTGCATGTCTTTCATTAGATTAGATAAGTTTTCTGCCAATATTTCTCTTGTCCCATTCTCTATTTTTTCTCCTGAAAATGATATTAAGTTATTAAGAATGTATTGCTATTCCCCACCTGACATTAAGGTTCTGTTCACTTTTTCTCAAAGTTCTTTTTTCTTTCTCCAATACAGCCTGAATCATTTCAGTTTTGCTATCTTTGATTTCACTGATTCTTTCTTCTCTATATACAAACTATGGTCTTCTTCTCTAATGATTTCTGAAGTTTTTTTCTTCTTCATTTATATAGACCATAATTTCTTGCATCTTTGTTCCATAAGCTTTTTTAAATTTTTTCTTTATTTCTAAAGAAATTTCAATTACAGAAAAGTTATATCAAAAATATAGAGGATTCCCATATGCTTCACCTCCTTCCCCTCTCTCATGTTCCCCTATTAATAACATCCTTCATTAGTGTGGTACATTTGTTACAATTGATCAACAAATATTGAAACAATGTTACTAAACATAGCCTATAGTTTACATTATGGTTTACACTTTGCACCATACCATTTCATAGGTTTTGACAAAATGTATACTGGCTTGTATCCATAATTACAAGATCATGCAGAAGAATTCCAATGTCCCAAAACTGCCCCAAGTTCCACCTATTCTTCTCTCCCCCTCCACACAGAATCACTGGTGACCACTGTATCAATGTTAGAATTTCCTTCATTACTAGAATATTTTTTTACATATCCCCCCCCTTTTTCTGCTTGCTCTTGCTGTGTGTCCATTCTTCTGTGTTCTTCTATGACTGCTTCTTGTTTCCCCTCATTTTTTGTGGCGATGTGCCAAGTTGGCTCTCCAGTGCAGGTGGCTCTCCTGCTCTTAGGTGGCTCCATTCCATTTCATGGGTGGCCCCATTCTGTGTTTTGTGGGCAGCAGAGCTCCATGTTTTGTGGGCTGCTCACCTCCATGATTTGCAGGTGGCAGCTCCATGTTTAATGGGTGACTTTGCCATGCCCGTGGCAGCTCTGCCTTGCCTTTGGCAGCTTTTTGCCTTACCCATGGTGGCTTTGTCCCACCCATGGTGGTTTGCCTTTCTCAAGGCCATCTGCCTGCTTGGAGAGGTCCCCAGGAACTGAACCTGGGGCCTCCCATGTGGTATACCGGTGCCTTTATCCACTTGGCTACAGCCAGCCCCAATTACTAGAATATTAATAACTATTTTGTTCCATGGTTGCATTATCCCCTTATGCTTGTTCATACCTCTATCTTGAGGATTTTGAGTTGGTGATGTTCATTGTACTTCAGTTTGAGGGGGGCTAAGATATCCATTAAGTTTTTGTTTAACAATGTATATTTTAGTATTTTAATTTTTTTAACTATGGTATTAAGTCATGAGTTGTATGTTTCTAAAGTTTGTATCCAGGTATTTATCTGACAACTATTTCTTTGAATGTCAGGAGCTAACAAAAAATTCAATGCAAAAATCATGTTTCATTGCTTTTGAAAATTGCCTCTGTATTTCCTGTGCTTTCCTTCAGAATCTAGCTTTCCTATTAAGGTCATCCTGAGGCAATAGTGTAGAGTCTCTATTTTTCTAAGAAATTTCCCTGTTCATTAGAATAAGAGTGCCTCTCCTTATCACTATGAAATAGAAATTAACCCCTTCAGAGTGCTCTTTTGTAGTCCTAAAGCCAGGAGTCCTTTGTCCCAGGCCACATTGAATTGATTATCTCTTACACTGCTTAACTGTCTTCATCCTTTATCTGCCTACATAGCACATTCTGGGAAGAACAAGACAGCAACAGGTGTCCTGTTTCAGGCCTTTTGGAACCAATGTACATGCACTCTAGTAGTATATAGAGGTTGTATTGCTCCCTCTTAAACAGAGACAGGAACCTACAGTAGGAGCACCAGGGGGGCTGGCCATATGGCCCAGTGGATAAGGGCACCAGTATACCACATGGGAGGCCCTGGGTTCAGTTCCTGGGGATCTCTCCTACTGGGCAGACCACCTTGAGAAGGGCAAGCTGCCATGGACAGGCAGAGCCACCATGGGCAGGGCAAAAAGCTGCCACAGACAGGCAAAGCTTCCATGGGCAGGGCAGGTTGCCCTCGAATGGAGCACAGCCAGTCACCCGTGAACTGAAGCAGAGCCAGCCATGAATGGAAGCAGAAGCTGCCCACAAGTGGGGCAAAGCTGCCTGCACAGTGGCCGGTCTCGGCATGTCGCTGCTACAGGGGGGGAGACAAAGCAGACAGAGAGGAACACAAGAATGGACACACAGTGGGAGCAAGCAGAAAGGGGGGGATGTAATAAATAAAAAATAAATAAATAAAACAAAGCATGCCAGGGAAGGGTTATGGTAGCTTCCAGCTGGTGCTACCCATTTTAAGTTGTATTTTCTTGATTCAGAGCTCTCTCTGATACTGCAATAACTTACTAATTTCTGCAGTTTCATGATTATCTCTTGCACTGAGTTTTTCTCAGATAGTTTGGCCTTTTTGTGTATTTTTTCAATTATTCTCTGCATGACCAGAACCTAAACTGTCTTATGCTACCAAGTTGGTTGCCTAGAATTCAATATAATAATAAAAAGAAAACATGAAATTTTATTTCCTACAGAACATACTAGCAATAAAATTAAATGAAGTAGGTTAATAAAAACCAACACAAGGATAAAATTTTAATGTTAATATGATATCATCCAAAATGAAGTCAAAATTGAAGAATCAGATTTTCAAAAATATATATTAAATGAAAAGTGCACATAAATAATGATTTTAAGTGTCAGTGGATGCAGGACTCTAATTAAATGCTCCATAACTGTCTCTATTAAACATTAAGACACATCCATATGATATCTATATTGAAAAGATGAGGTGGGGATATAGTGGAGCTGGTAGCTCCAGGACTCAGAGCATTCAGCAAAACAACAATTAAACAGGTATGAAATGTTAGAAAGATCTAGTTTGAAACTGTGGAGGCAAGAAGAAAATTTTAATGGATCCAGGTAAGTGCAGGAGGAAGTAGCTGATAAATTTCAATGAAGAGGAGTAGATTGTTCACATAATGTGGTGGTTACTGATGCCTATTCCTCTCTGCCATGGTAGGCCACACTGCAGTCCAGCCACTGGTTAGCTTGCTGGTGACAGAAAATGATGAATAATTCCTTTTCCCCAAGACAAGATGTGGCTATGATGGATTAATGTTCTTAGCATTTGATTAGTGAATTTGGATCTACTGGGGCCTGGTTTTGAAGGGCAGCCATTATTGCAATATGCCTCTGATAAAGGCAGTAACAGCCTTTGTTTCAGCCTGTCCTGTCAAGAATGGCAGCTGATATTTTTTCAAACTGGCCTAGAAATGGGCAGAAATTATGGAGACTTTAGTACTCTCAGTCTCCTGGCCTTTTGGGGTAGTTAGTTGAAGGGCTGTATTATCTGAACAGTTCAGAGAGGCTCAGCTTTGAGGAGTCAGCATAGAAGCTCTTGGCACACTTCTTGATCTCCTCTCCAGTGACCTCTGGAGGTGGTCTTAACTCCATTCATGGAACCTGGGCTCTATTTTCCTGGACAAAATCGACATTTTTCCATTTGGCACTATCAGAATTAACCATTGTTCATGGAAGAAATACTCTTTACACTGCAGAATTTCCAGGCTGATTTCACCAAAGTGACAGGGTACATTTCTGTTTCTCTACAGAGTTGTGTTTCTATATATAGGTAATGAATAATCAGAAATAGATATCTGAATTTGATTAAAAGGGTGAAATGTTAGATTATATACCAGGTAAGAGAATAAATTAAAAAAAAAACCATCTGTAGAACTGTACTACACTAAACTCTGAAACATAAGAAAATACATGAATTTTAGTTAATAATACAATTTTAAAAACATGCCATTATCAACTGTAATGGAAGTTTCACAACAATACAAATTTTTGGTGGTGGGTGTTATATTGGAATCCTATATTTTATAAATTATTGTTCTGTAAACCAACATTTCCAATAAAGAAAAAAATTTTAAAAATATGAGTAGTAAAGGATGTAAAACAGTATCCCTATAAATAAAAGCAAATAAATAAACTTGTGTAAAATATTATTATTAGAAAATTAGACCTCTGTTTTACAGAGATATGATGGATAGCAGAGGATAACTGTAGAGGAAAATTTTCAGGAAACTATAACATTCCTAAACAGAGCTTCAAAATGAAAAAAAAATGTAAGTCATTAAAGAGGAATAGAATATTATTAATAAAGGACATTGACTAAATTTTAGAGATATATGTCTAATTTTGGTGAAATATAGGACAAATAAATTATGTTTCCATTCTGTTTCTTACTCTTGATATTCTGCCAATTTTTATAAAATATTAGAGGTGTTATATTATAATCTCAACAATACAACAAAACAAAAATGATTAGTCATAAAAAGTTTTGTGAGTTATTATTTCTTCAAATATTATTTATATTATTATGAAATCACACTTAATATATATAAAAATATTGCAATACTGGGATTAAAGATCTCATTGTGGTAATTTTCCAAGGAGTAAGCAGATCTTATTTAGGTGGCATCTACATAGAACATCATAAACCCCAAGTTGACCGATTTTGAAATGAATTGATGCTGGCTTTTAAACACCAAATAAGTTTTTCTCAGTAATGGAATTTTTGATAAATTGAAGAATTGTACATACAAAGCTTTATCTAATACATAAAATATAATTTTCTAATGTTTTGATCCATATAAAAATTTACTCTGGAAATTCTCCAATATAAACAGTATTTCTTACATGAACCTACATGAAATTTGATGTAATTATTATTAATTAATGAAAGATTCAAAGGAATTCATTTTACATGATTGTTTACACAGGACATAAGCTTTTGGCCATAAATATAATGGCAAAATCTTTGTCATCTCAGCACCAATTTTTACATTTGTCTAACATGCTTCTCTTATTATAATAAAAGCCAGTAAATTAAAATAATAAAACATATTGCACTAAAGTTTGTGATGGCTAAATACATTATTTTTTCATTTTTTTGGTGTAATAATATCTACATAATGAACAATGGTTAATCTTATGATAGTGTCATTGGGGAAAATATGCTATCCCATTCTTGGTGGTTAGTGATCTTGCCTTCAACCACAGAACAGTTAATTGTTTCTCTAGAAATGACATACACTTTTACCCATTTATAAATTAGAGTGTCATAATAGAATACCAAAAATGCTGCTCAATATTATGCGAATTCTAAGATGAAGACAATTCTCTGTTACAAACCGAACCTGTATGCATTAGTTCTAAACCTTTATCCTTGGCAGGATGCCAAGCAATCTTCCTTCAAATTGTCCCCAGAGAAGACCAAATGTTGCTTTATGAGCAATCATAAATCTAAGTGATGCCTTGGCATTATCAGGATGAAAATCCAGGGATACACTGCTCTGCTTAGGTTCACAGTAGCTCCTTGGTATGCTTGAGAGAAATAATTTCTGGCTGAACTTTCTATTTGAGAATGACTGGAAACAAAATTTTATGTTGTTTTATTTTATTGCTCTCCTTTTACTTGTGAGAAAACCTTGAGGCTTACAAATTTCAAGAAAAATAATGCTGGAAGAAATTTTTCAACAACTTTGACACATAGTAAGTATATATCTCAAATTTAGGGCATTTTAGTTTATGTCAAAAATTGGAATATTATTAGAGGATTATGAAAAGACATTTATATAATGTAATGCCAGATTTTGAAGAAATGCAAATATGGAATTGATAGACTCAAGCAATCAAGCAAAGAATATGTATTGAAAATAAAATTTTTGGAAGAATTTTGATGATATAATGTTAAAAACCTATCTTCTGAAAATTTATATTAATGTATTCTCTATAATTTTAATGCATCTGAGGTTTTAATTTCTGATCTGTCATTTGTACTAAATAATGTTGGGTATAAAACAACAGTAAAGGAAGAATCAAAACTGTCTATCATTGTTTATTACATAAGTAGTTTTTTTCCTGAAATTAAATGTAAGTAGGAATATAGTGTCATGAGCATGATCTCTGGACTCAACCAACCTTGGTAGAATCACAGTGCCAAAAATACTTAATCACTGAGATTCTGGATTAGTTACTTAAGTTTCCATGCCCTTTTTCTCATCTAAAAATGTGTTCAATAGTTATAACTACTATATAATATTTTAATATTAATAAATGTAGGGGAGATTTACAAAAGTATCAAATCATTCTAATCATGCAATATATATGAATTTCCATTACAAAATATCTAAACTTGATTCATATCAATTTATATTGGGCAAGCAAATTAAATATTTTCAGTCATATATTGAAAATTACTTTTTATTAAGAATTTATAAAATCATTAAGCAAATTTTATTTTAAATGCCAAACATTCATTTTTTAAACATTTTTGTACTCATTCATGCAAAGTTTCACATTTGATTTCTCAATAGTTTACAATAGTTGATCGCTATGGGAAGTAAGAATTACACAAATGTTCCTGATTTCATCCTTCTGGGATTGACAGAATCTGATGATACTCCACCATTTCTCTGTATTTTATTTCTCCTGCTATACCTGATTACTTTGCTTGGGAATGCAGGAATGATATTGATAATTCACCTGGATCTCCAGCTTCACACACCCATGTATTTTTTCCTCAGTCACCTATCATTCCTTGACCTCAGTTACAGCCATCACTACTAAAAGCTTAGAGAGTATACTGACTTGCATTAAATATATTTCATTCATGGGCTGCTTTACCCAGATGGCTCTTTTCATCTTCTTTGTTGTCACTGAAATTTACTTTCTCTCTTCCATGGCCTATGACTGCTATGTAGCTATCTGCAAACTTCTTTACTACCAGGTTGTTATGTCCAGGCGACTCTGCTATGCCCTTGTCACTGGGTCCTATGTGATTGGCTTTACTCAATCATTTGCTGTTGTTCTTTGCATTAGCAGTTTGCATTTCTTCAAATCCAATATAATCTATCAATTTTTCTGTGACATAACCCCAATTTTAGCTCTGTCCTGCACTGGCAATCATGATAATGAAATCATGGTAATGAGTCTTACTAGTTTAAACCTAGTGGGGTCTCTTATCACAATCACTGTTTCCTATGTGTCCATTCTGTTTAAAATCCTGAAAATTAATTCCACTTCAGGAAAGCAGAAAGCTTTCTCTATATGTGCCTCCCACCTCCTGGGAGTAACTATCTTTTATGGTACTACAAGTTTTACTTATTTAAAACCTAAGAAGTCCTACTCCTTGGGAAGCGATGAAGTGGACTCTGTGTTTTATACTATAGTGATTGTCATGCTGAATCCACTCATTTATAGTCTTAGGAACAAATGGGTGAAAAATGTTCTTCTTAGAATTATGCAGAATAGAGAGGGATCCAGGCAATTTTAATGACAGGGATGCAGAAGTTTAAGTGCCTTGTTTCTTCCTTTTCCATTTTGGTATTTATTTTAAAAATAAATTAGCATCCTTTAATTTGTTTTAATTTCTGTTCAGCTTTCCTCTATTTAACCATGAATAATCTGGAATATTTCCAAAATATGTTTTAGACATCTACGTATTAATTGGAAGCCATGAAATATGTGTTAAAACTTTAATTGAAATATATGTGTTTTAAGGCCAACTCAGTGTAACAACAAGAAAAATGTAGTGTTACCTTGCAAGTTGAATCATAACAACACCATGCATATTCCAATTTCATAGAATTTTATTATGAAAAGCACTTTCCTTAGTCATTTATTCTGTAGAAAAAATAGGGCATGGTATTAAAGAGTGCTTCTTTAGCCTGAAAATACAGAATTTAGAGTCTAGATGTGCCAGCTTTTTAGCTATATATCCCTTCATATGTCTGTCACTGAAAGTATAATTATGGTCTCCTCAACTGTACAAGAAAAATTTCTAAATCCTGCACATACATTAAAGATTAAATCAGGTTATGAATGGAAATTATTTAATGTAGTACTGGTAAATTTTTACCAGGATCATCAGAATACTTATATTCTTGTAAAATTTTCAATACACAAGAGATTTTGTATAGGAAAAAGTATATTATTGTGATACAATTAAGTTATTAAAAATGTGTATGTTCACATTGAAGAAAATTTGGTGTACATTTTAAATTATTACAGAAATAGTAATACCTAAATTTTTGAGTTTTGTTCCTGTCTTCTAGACAAATCTTATGTTTACATACGTATACATTACATGTATATATAATTTTTTATCATTTTAAGTTTCGGCTTTGCAGCTTTTCTCTTCCACTCATCACTATAACCTTTGACAATTCCTTTGTTATTTCAATTTGAGAGATAGATATTTTTTTGGTACATGAGGAAAATCAAGAATCTCATCCTGTAATGCTTTAAACCCTGATGTTTTGTATATTCATTAAGTTAAATAACACATTTAGTTATACATGTTTTGCTTCTACCTGCCAACCATTTGAAAACACTATCTTTCTGTCACACATAAACTATATTCAATAATTTCCTTATATTTGTTTAATTTTAGCATGATTTAAAACTCATTTCATTTTTTCTGGTTTCTATATGTTTATGCTCCTTAGTTATAATTTTTGAATTAAAATATTGGTTCATTTGTTGTAGGAATTTTAATAGAGAAAAGTTGCAAAGGTAAGAATTAAATAGCAATCCAAATTTTATGACACCCCATTTTATTCAGGTAACTTGCTAATATTTTCCGTTAAAAATGCCTCTACATAATCCAGATTTGCAGTTTTAATTTTCTCTTATTCAATGTTAATTTCAGAAAGTATGTTTTCTTTATTTTCCTATGTTTAATTATTCTTTTTTTAAAATTAAGTAATGGGTATTAGATATATTTTCCCTTGAAGTGATTTTATTAAAGTTTTAAGGTTTTCTTTGTAGAATTATAATTGCTCAATTTCTTCAGTGATTTTGACATATAAATATAAGGTTCAAAATTTTTTCAATATGAAAATGATAATCTCACTGGTTTATTACTCTCTATTAATTTATTCAGTCAATTAAAATGTACATTATTTTCCTTTACATTCTGAATTCACATAAAATTTTAAGTTGTCATATATAATATCCATATATCCACTGAGCTATCTAGCCGGGTCCAATATCCATATAAATTACTTAAATAAGGTTTATTTTTGCTATGATCTAAATGTTATCTAGAATTTAAATTTATTGTAGTTCCCCCTTTTTGTTTGCAATTAGTTATATTTTGTAAAGGATTTATTTTTAATAATGTACTTTTTAAAATAATCTCTCACCTTATACATGTATTTTGCCTTCATTTATGAACACTTTACATTTTCCGGTGTTTATTATGAACTGTGCTTGCCTTACAGTCATTTATGTGCTTTCCTATGATTTAGAAAATGTATCCTGTTATTTTTTCTTAACAACTGTAGTCATCAGATTCTGTACTTTTTTAGAGAGCAGTAAGCTCAGATATTTCTTTTGTTTTAATCAAATTGGGTCTACCCTGTCTTGTTACAATATATTCTAGAAATCATTTATGATGTTGCTAAATAAAGGCAATATAACCACTGGACAATGTGAACACAATAAACTATTAACATTTTCCTTTTATTTTCCCTATGGGTGTCAGTGCATATCATGTTTTAAAAAAGAGGCGGTCTGAAATATTTTTAAGACAAAATCCTTTGGTCTATGGTGCTATGCAAAATTCTATGTACTGTAAAGGTTAAGGATAAACTACTTAAAAATGATTAAAAAGTCTGAAATAGAGTATGATAAATATGAACAATAATTTTTGTTTGCAAATGATTGATGTACTATAAAAATAGTAAAGACATATATTTAATGAGCAACTACTGAGTTCTGGGCAATATTCAAAGGGCTGTAGATTTATAATTAATATACTTTATCTTTCTTTTTTCTTTTATTCTAATTTATATATTTTAATTTTTATTTAAAAATTTTTTTAAGATAAATAGATTACATAAATGTCCATCATCATCTCTCTACTAGGTGAACTTGGTGAGTCCATTGGATTGTAGAGGAGGTGTTGAGATTTTGAACCCAGCTGGCACATGGGTAGCCTGTAGACTCTGCTCTCTGGAAGTACACATAAAATTCTGGCATCACATATAGGTTTGAATAGAAGAGACAGATGGACCATCTGCAGGGAAGACATATTTTGGTCAGACTCTGTCACGCTCATGAGAAAGGATTCCAAATTAGGGCCCACTGGTAAGGGACAAAACTCTGGGGCTCTCTGCCCTGATATGGGATGTGGATAGCTCCAGAACCCTCAGGAGCCCCTCTGTCTGGGGTGATATACGCATAGGAAACCTCTGAGGTCCTTCTGGGATGGGCATAATTGTCACTTCTGGGTTGACCTCCCAACTCACTTTGAAGTCTCTCAGCCCTATGAAATCATTTGCCTTTACCAGTTCCCCCTTTTCTTTGAAGTCTTTTTCCAGTCATATTGCCCGTTTGCACTAGTTATTAATCCCTCATTACCAGGGAGGCTCATTCCCAGGAGACATGTACTTCGCTGGTAGTAAGGTAATGAATTCATATGCTGAGTTTGACTTAGAGAAAGGCCACATTTGAGCAAAAGGAAGGCTCTTAAGAGGCAACTCTTAGGCATCCCATATCAATAGGCTGTATCAATTTCAAGAGCAAAGAAGCATAAGGCGATTGGAGGCTCTGAAGATGGCGTCGACAGTGTAGGTTTGCACTCACCGGCTCTCAGGTAGGGGGTGGCTGACTGGGAGCAGGAGCAGAGGGGCGCAGTCTTTGCGGTGAGCGTGGGGCACAGGAATATTGGCTCCATCGGTCTGGAAGCGGCTGGAGTGTGAGTTGAGTCATGCAGCATAAAATCGTGGGTTCTCTTTGTCCCAGCGGGTAACACAGGGGTGGGATTGCATTCCTGGGAGAGGGGGAAGGGAGGCCGGCGGCCTCACCACCAGACCTGTGAGGGGGGGGTGGTGTGCGCCGACAGTGGAGGGGTCCG